>JARCIV010000039.1:0-125000 GCA_029618585.1 Citrus australasica | reverse complement strand
CAAGCTTGTACATGTCTAGAATTCTCTACAGATTTCTAGCACATGTAAATATCTAGAGATTTAGGAAACTTTGTAGAATTCCCTAGGACTCTCTAGAGTTTGGAAAGCCTCCCTATAAATAGGGCATGACATTTGGCATTTGAGCACCAAGCTTAGAGCAAGTAACTCAAGCACTCTTGTAAGCTCTCTTGTAATCTCTCTTGTGAGTAATACAACTTTCCTTATTCGGCTCCATTGCTCTCTTCTCTCTACCTCTTTCGAAAACCTCCAGGCTTAGCTAGTCGAGAAGCTCAAAGGTTTACTTAGCAACTTTCGGCAAGGGTTGTCTAAGTGCCACATGGGTTCATTTCGCCAAACATTCATCCCGTGACAAGTGGTATCAGAGCTAAGGTTTGCACCCATGTAAATTAGCTCACAAGCAATGGCCAACCCTCGAAACCCAACACAAGAGAGCGATGTTAGTATGGATGTCCCACCGGAACCAAGCCATGGTCGCGAGGATGCACACGCCCAAGGTAAGACGCGCTGCAAGTCCAAGGCCCCATCCGTTGATGCCTTGGAGCCTCGCATGGCTACGCTTGAAACGGTTATGTCCGCCACTCAGGACACCCTTAATGGAATGGAGGAAAGGGTGGACGGTCTTGAAGGAGAATACGCTGAATTCACAGTGGCAACAAAGGTCCTCATTGAAGACCAAGCGAACACCTTCCAAGGGGAGTTTTGAGCCTTCCACGAAGAGTTGCTAAAACTCTACAGTTTCGTCCAAGAGGAGCTGCGAGCTGTCCATGAGGAAGTGCAGGAAGTCCGCTCGGACTGGGCATGACATAAGCGTACACTCTCCGCTAGCCCTCTTCCGCAAGTATGAGTGATGCACGACGCATCGACGTGCTAATGCCTGACACTTATGATAGCATACGCAATGCCACTGTCGTCGACAACTTCCTTTTTGGACTGGATCAATACTTTGATGCCATGGGTGTGCGCGACGAGGCATCGAAAGTGGTCACAACACCCACTTATCTTCAAGGTGCTGCACAACTATAGTGGCGTCAGAATCATGGGGAGATGGACAAAGGCATTTGCGCAATCGACACTTGTGTCGACTTCAAGCAAGAACCCCAAAAGTAATTCGCCCTAAGTAATGCGGAAAAAGAAGCGTGAGCGCACTTATGTCACCTTAAATAAACGGGTAGTGTCAGTGACTACATCAACGAGTTCACTACCCTCATACTCGAGATAAGCAACATGTCCGACAAAGATTCCCTCTTTTACTTCCAAGATGGCCTCAAGAATTGGGCCAAGATCGAACTTGATAGGCGTGGTGATGAAACACTTGATGATTCCATTGCCATTGCAGAGTCACTTACTGAATACTTCACCCAATCCAAAGACAAAAGGGCCAACCAAGGCAAAGGTGGGGGATAGAGTCACAAGAACAAGGGCAGCAACTGTAAATATTAGAAGTAGAAAAAACCTTCTGGCAACAAGAGCGGGCAAAGCAAGTTGGAGAACAAGAAAGAGCCGCTGAAGCCACAAAACCCATACTTTATATGCAATGGCCCTCATTTGGAACAGAAGTCACTCAACGCTCTCGCAGGTCAACTCAAGAGCAACCCCACAATGTTCGCAGAATAACCCCAACTCAGCATGGGTTCTCTCCAACGCCTTGGCATAGTTAATCGCCAACAGCCCACACTCACCAAGAAAGGGCTCATATAGGTGAGCGCGAAAATAAGTGGCCAGTCTATTCGCGCGCTGCTAGACACGGGAGCGACGCACAACTTTGTGTCCGTAGATGAGACCAAGTTCCCAGGCCTCAAGACTACCAAAGAAGGAGGCACGGTGAAAGCAGTGAACTCACCCACCAAGCCCATTGTGGGTATTGCACAAGGCTTGAACACTACCCTCGGTATGTGGAGTGGAAAGTTTGACTTCTCCATCGTGCCCATGGATGACTTCAAGATGGTCCTTGCCATGGAATTCTTCGATCAAGTCCATGCCTTTCCACTGCTCGCTACAAACTCCGTAAGCATTCTTGACAAGAATAGAGCATGCATGGATCCCACAGACTGTGGAAAGTATGAGGAGAAGACACTTTCGACCACGCAATTCAAAAGGACTTTCAAGAAGGACCCAACCTTGTTGGTCTCCATCCGGGATCTAAACGAGGGGGAAGATTGTGGAAATAAGCTAAACAAAGTCCTCTGTAAATACAAATGATCCTTGATGAGTTCAAGGAAGTGATGCCTCCCAAACTTCTGAAGAAACTCCCACTTTAACGAGAGGTACATCATGCGATCGAGCTGGAACAAGGCGCAAAGGCACCAACCTTGGTACCCTACGGCATGGCGCCACCCGAACTTGAAGAGTTGTGGAGACAACTCAAAGACTTATTGGACGCAGACTATGTTCGCCACTCAAAGGCCTCATTTGATGTACCGGTCTTATTCCAAAAGAAAAAGAATAGATCACTATGGATGTGCATCGATTATAGAGCGCTCAACAAAATTACTATCAAGAACAAGTATCAAATTCCCTTGATATTAGATCTCTTCGACCAACTTGGAAAAGTGCGATACTTCACCAAACTCGACTTACGCTCTGGGTACTACCAAGTATGCATTGCCAAGGAAGATGAACCCAATATAACATGCACAAAAAGGTATGGATCTTTCGAATTCCTTGTTATGCCATTTGGCCTCACTAATGCACCCACTACTTTCTGCACACTCATGGACAAGGCGCTCCAATCATTCCTCGACCGCTTTGTGGTCGTGTACTTGGATGACATCGTGGTGTATAGCACCACAGTTAAAGACTATACCCAACATTTACGACAAGTTCTCCAAGTACTTTGAGACAACGAGCTCTTCCTCAAGATGGAAAAATGCTCATTTGATCAACAAGAGGTGGAGTTCTTTCGCCACAAGATTGCGGGCTGAAAAATCATGATGTAGAATGACGAAGTGAATTCCATCTTCAAATGGGAACCTCCCTTGAAAGTGCCTGAGCTTCGGTTATTCCTTGGGTTGGTGAACTACTACTGACGTTTCATCAAGGGTTACTCAGCCAAGGCGGCACCTTTGACATACTTGCTCAAGAAAAATCGAACGTGGCATTGGTCCGAAGAGTGCCAAAGCGCATTCGAGGAATTGAAGAAGGTAATTTCGAAGGAACTCGTCCTCGCACTTCCAGACCACACTAAGCCCTTCGAAGTCCAAATGGATGCCTCCGACTTCGCCATTGGTGGAGTCCTCATGCAAGAACGCCACCTTATAGCATTCGAGAGTCGAAAGCGAAATGATACGAAATGCCGCTACACAGTGCAAGAAAAGGAGATGACAGCCATCATCCATTGTTTGAGAGTGTGGCGACATTACTTGTTTGGCTCACACTTCACGATCATGACAGACAACGTAGTGACGAACTACTTTCAAACACAAAAGAAGTTGAGGACCAAGCAAGCTCGGTGGCAAGATTTTCTTGCGGAATTCGATTATCGGCTCGAGTACTAACCGGGTAAAGCCAATGTTGTTGCGGACGCTCTAAGCCACAAGGCCGAATTGGCAACACTTAACATAAGCCAACCCAAGTTTGACCTTATCTCACGCACTAAGGAAGGCCTCTAACAAGACCCCCTATATATTGATGTGATATTGGCAAGCAACAATCTACAACATATTGAATATGTAAAACAGTTTTTGTCCAAGCAATTCAAGCTTAAAAATCTTGGTCAACTCAAATACTTCTTAGGCATAGAAGTGGCAAGGTCTTCGAAAATGATTTGCCTTTCTCAAAGAAAATATGCATTGGAGATACTAGAAGATGCTGGATTTTTAGGAGCTAAACCAGCCAAGTTCCCAATGGAACAAAACTTGCTTCTCGTATAATATGATGGAGACCTTTTGAATGAAAATTGATGTTCCTAACCATTACTAGACCAGATTTGGTGCATGCTATCCATTTTTTAAGTCAACTTATGGACAAATCCTGTATACCCACCTTGAGGTAGTACATAGAGTTCTAAAAAATTTAAAGCTTACGCCAAGACATTGTATCCTCCTATCCTCCACAACCACACTCCAATTGAAGGCATTATGTGTTGTTAATTGGGCTTGGTCTAAAGACACAAGAAAGTCAATAATAGGTCATTGTATATTTCTTGGAGAATCACCAATTTCTTAGAAAACAAATAAGCAAACAAAAGTGGCTCGATCAACTGCTGTGGCAGAGTATTGCTTTATGGTTGTTACATGTTACGAAGTTACTTGGTTGAAGAATATCTTGATAGACTTGGAAATCAAACACACTTGACCAGTCGTGTTGTTTTGGGACAACCAACCTGCTCCACACACTGCCTCGAACCTGGTCTTTCATGAACGAACAAAGCATATTGAAATTGACTGTCACTTGGTTTGCAAAAAGATTCAAGAGGGTTTGATCAAGACAGCACACATATGAACCAATAACCAAATTATAGGAGCTAAACCAGCATTGAGTTCATCTCAATTTGATGTACCACTCGCAAGTTGGCTGTTGAGGAGGACTGGGGGAGTGTTAAAGACAATCACGTAAGATAGGAAAGTAAATATTGTATAGCAATTTAATTACTATTTCTATAAAAGTCATAGCTAATTTAGAGGCATAAGAATAGGATCCATATTGTAATGCTTCTATATTCCACTGAATAATGACAAAATCCAATTTTCACCAACTATTTTTTTTATTAATTACTCTTTGAAAATTTTAACATTTAAATATTAACCTTTTTATCTCTTTTCAAATTAATTTTTAATATATTTATATGTCAATCGATACTAAATTTTCAATAGCCTCAGGATAATTAAAAAATATGAAGTACATATGTACGAAAAATTTCTACCTTTAATAATCTAAGTAAAATAACCCGAAAGTTGTGATTTTATGTTATAGCTTTTGTGTCGGGGATGTCAATGAGTAATTAAAAAAAGGAAAATTATCCACCAACCACCTATTTTTTAGCACTTTTTCAAAAATACACAATTGTTAATTGTTTTGCTGAACTCCACTCAAAGTTATATTATTTTGCACTGATCCACTTCCATCTTCAAACTGTTAAGAGAACTAACAAAATATTGTGCAATTGACTTTTTTACCCCCAAATATAAAAGGACAATTATCCACCAATCACCTTTTTTCGCATTTTTTGAAAAATACACAATTTAATTTTTCTTTTTTAATAAACTCCACTTAAAATTATATTGTTTTGCACCTGTCCACTTTGGTCTTCAAACAATGTCGTTGTAAAATGATAATTTTACCCTTATGATGTCAGCAAAGTTCTAACAGTGTTATAACAAGAGTGGACCAGTGAAAAAATATTAACTTCTGATGGAGCGCTGTAAAAAAAATTGTGTATTTTTGAAAAAGTTAGAAAAAACAGGTGGTCAGTGAATAATTACCCTTAAAAAAATAAAATCTAACTGGATTAGAAACCTAAAAAAAAATTGACTGGGGATATGGAACTAATAAATAACAAGAAATTGTTGCATTATGTGGTATAAGAATATTGATTTGGAGAGCGACTTCCGAGAATTATTAGTTTGAGTATGACGGATTCCAACTTCAATTTTTTAAACACGATTGCATCAATAATTTCACCAATGAAATGATATAAAGCAGAAATTATATAAACCATGTTTTGTTTGTGGGTCTATTAGACCAAATTATTGAAATGATTGCTTGAACAACCAGAATAGTTTTTAAAATAGGAAAAAAAATCAACCAATTGTTAAGTTGGTCGGCAGCTCCATGCTCATTGTTGTTATTGAGGGTTTGACTCTCTTCTTGTGTGAGAGTATATTTTTTATTCTTTTCTTTAGTTTCATATTTCAAGACTAAATTTTAATTTTATTACATAAAGGCAATTATTGATAAGTATTGGGTGGGCTTTTAGATCTAAGAGGTATATTAGTATAATAAAATCTCACTATAGTGATATTCTAGGTAGAAATAATCTTTATATAGTCATAAAAAACTATAATCCCAATTTGGGTCTATTATAAATTATGATAAATTTTACATCATAATAAGTTGTAATTTTTCTAAATCCTATTTTAAGAAACTTAGCTCTACATACTAATAATGATGTGCATATTGTAAAAAATATAAGCTATGTTATATTAAAGGTTAAAGAAGGAATAATTTTTTTTTAATGTTACTTGGGACAATGATTTATTCTTTAGAGTTGTTACTAAATCATTGAATAATATCTATAGAATTTACATTGAGAGAAAAATATTAAAGAAAATACAAACATTTGGACTTTTAAGATAACTTAGTATATTTTGAATTGTATAAGATTAATATAGTGCATACTTTGCCTCTAATCTTTATATCACTTGCACTAAGGATAAATTAAGGATAATTAAGTCAAATTAATAATTTGTAATCACACTAATAGTAAGTTATAACCTCTTTATAGTTAGGGGTGGGTAAATGGTTCAATTTTTACCGAATTGAGCCAAACTAAACCAAAAAAATTTGAGTTTGGTTCAGTTTGGTTCAAAGGGGCACAATCCAAATAGTTTGAAAACTAGCAAACCGATTGATTTGTGTGCAGTTTGGTTTTGACAAATCGATTGGTTTGCTTCAATGTAACTTAAAAAAATTAATATAAAATATAAAAGAAAAAAGAAAAATCAATTTAATCGATTATTAAATGAATCTAACAATTGGCAAAATCTCTCTCTCAAGTCTCATGCAGATGGCAAACAATCTCAAGCCACAACGGCGCACAGCCAGTCAACAAACAATAATCTCTCTCTCTCTCGCAGCCTCTCAGGTGACGCCTATTGGGAAAATATGCTTTTTAAAAGCATATGTATTTATTTAATTGTAATAAATAATTTTCTGATTAATAAAATAAATGGGGTATTTTATTCAAGTATCTTAGTTACATTAATATTTTGCGTAAATTTCATTTAATCACATTATCTGTATTTATGTGATCACCATGTGGATTCACAGAAGACATAAATATAAGCTATCTTTTGATTAAATAAATTAAGTTCGCAATTGATAAATAAAGTTGGGCACTTTATTTAAGTATATACTGTAGTAAATTCATTGAATGATTTATCTTAATCATGTATGAATTTATTGATGTAGTACAACTACATTGAACAATATAACATATGAGATTTAATTAACTTTGTAATAACTGTCGGACTTATTAAATCTCGTAGGCATTAATTTTACTGTAATTTTAATCTTGAGTTAGTTATAATTTCAAGATTATAATTTTTATTCCATTTGAGTTACCGATGGTTACGACACACACTTGTAGTTAAGATTACCTGGTATCTTGGTGGGAGCAATTATGAGTATTGAAGTTATAGATTAACAATATAGAATTTGTACAACACATCTCTTGATGAGTTTTTAGCACTTGACCATAGAATTATCTAGCCAAAGTGTGTCAACATATTTAGTATGTTGGAAATGATCATTACAGAAAATCAGTAAGTATCAAGGAACAAGATGTAATTCAATTGATTGGAGGATTGAAATATCGATTTAATTAACGATGTGGTACAAAAGATTATGCAGTAAAGAGAACAATGTGGCTTGAAACGAATTATTATTCGAGCATACAATTATGAAGGTCAGTTCCAATCTTAGAGTGGAGTAGAATTGGAATTAAATGATTAGGCTTCTTTAATTACAGGTTTAATTGTTGTAGCCACTATTGTATGTTCCTAAATGATCCTCGGGTTAGCTCATTTAATTGATTGCACCACTACTGGACTTAAAAACAAGAAAACTGGCATATTAGGTGATAACCTAATTATAATATTTGTTAAGATCTTATGTGTTATATTCATGTGCAAATAGGGCCTTGTGTTGTTTTACAACATGGGCCCCAAAGTGGTTACACATGATCTCCACTTTCTCGTCAGTAGTGAGATAATATTAAATTCAAAATATTTATTATTTTCAATTATAATAAAGGATAATACATATATAAGGTTTTACAATAGATATTATATAAGTGTATTTTTCTCAAGAAAAAATGGATGGTATTCCAAAACACACATTTTGAGAAAAATGCTGCAAAAGAAGCCGATTGTTTTTTTAAGTTGTGAAACAGACGCCCACACGTCTAGTACTGATCAAACTTGAGTCATAGCCTGAAAGATTATTTAGTGGCGGATTTGTTTTCTTGCAATCGTTCATCTTCTCGGATTGTCAAGGTATGATTTTTTAGATTACAGATTCTTATATATTGTATGACATCGGTTCTAAAAGTTTTTATGAGAAAATTTGATTTTTACTTACAATGCCAACAGCCCGGTGCCGACAGTCACGGTCTTGGACTCACTCCCATCACTCACGGTCTCACTCTCTCACGGCCATCTTCGTTGGCACCCATCACTCATAACCGCCACTCATCTGCCTAATCTTCACTAGCCCCCACTCGTCACCTCATTCATCTGGGGTTCTGGTGACGGTGAGCTAGTGCAATTGGTTCTAGCTTTTGTATTAGTCTAAGATTAAGTTGCCGAGTAAGAAATTTTTATTGTGCACAATTCGAGGATATGTCGATATGGGGCACAAAACAGTTTTATAGACTTTTCTTTTTCAAAATTTAATTTGTTTTTTAATTAGCTTGGATGATACTATACCTTAATTCATTTTGATGTGTGTGCATGTGTGTGCTTTCCCCCTTAAATTCTCATCATGGGTGGTGTTTTTTACTAACAAATGACAATTTACAAAAGTGGAAAAACTCTCAACATCCAAAATCCCAATACACCCAAATAGAACCTCACTAGAACACTCAAATGGAAGCTCTTTCAATACTTTCAAATTGCTTCACTTGCAATTGCTATCAACTCTCTCAATTTCGGATGCACTCAAATGAACAAATGGCTTGGTATTTATAGCCAAAGATCATGCATGCATTTAATCCTTGTTCCCAAAAGTCTTTAAAAAATTGCAACCAAAATCAACGATTTTGAAAAAATCGATTGGCTTCTAGAAAACCATCACATTTTTCTCCATGCAACTTCAACAAAACCATGCCACTAACTTTGCCTTTTGAAATTGGCAAGCCCACGAACTTTGCCTTTTGAACTTAGCCAGCCATTATTTAAACTTTGAACAACTCTCTACTTCAGCGAAGATTTAGTAAATCTGAGCCGATTATCAACAAATCATCGTCTAGACTCTGGTTTCTCCAATTGCTTTCAAATTTGTAGGCTATTGATCAAGTTTAGACAATGCTCAAACTTGATCACCATCACTACCTTGGGCAACATATCTACGAAATTCTCTGCAGTCTTAATTTTTTGAAGAAGAATTTTCCCTTTATCAATAATTTCCCGCACAAAGTGAAATCGTACATCGATATGCTTCATACATTCATGATAAACTTGGTTCTTTGTTAAGTAAATAGCACTTTGACTGTCGCAATACACATTAATGTGCTCTTGTATCAATCCCAAGTTTTCAAGCAAGCCTTGTAACCAAATAGCCTTGTTAACAGCCTCTGTAATTGCCATGTACTCGGCTTCTATGGTCGACAGTACAACTGTAGACTGTAGTGTAGACTTCCAACTGATTGGCCCTCTAGTAAAAGTAAATACGTATCTAGTGGTTGATCGTTGTTTGTCCAAATCACCAGCACAATAAGAATCGACATACCTGATCACATCTTGACCACGATGTATCATCTCGCGTAAACAGTAAACCAACATCCATCGTCTTTTGAATGTACCGTATAATCCATTTCACAGCTTGCCAGTGTCTGTTACCGGGATTGTGCATATACCTACTCACTAGACCAACTGTACGTGAAATGTCAGGCCTTGTACACATTGCATACATCAAGTTACCCACTACATTTGAATACGGAACTTGTAACATGTATTCTTGTTTCGCATCTGTTGAAGGAGATAGTTGTGAAGAAAGCTTGAAATGATAAGCCAATGGGGTACTAATAGGTTTTGTCTGCTCTGTCATGACAAACTGTTGTAGTACATTCTTCAAATATTGCTTATAAGACAAGCTTACTTTGCCATGAGTTCTATCTTTGCATGTCTCCATGCCAAGAATCTTCTTAACTTCACCTAAATCTTCTTAACTCTTGATTGAGTTGAGTCTTCAACTTCTCCATTTCATCTTTACTCTTGGATGCTATTAGCATGTCATCGACATACAATAGCAAATAAATGAAAGATCATAAAACAATTTAAAACAAAAAGAAAATAAAGCCATTGGATTCTTTTTTTTTTTAATTTTTTTCTGAATATTAATACGTTAAAATAAAAGAACTTGTCAACATTTATCATAAAAGTATTGTTGATACAATCCTACGTCAATTTTGTTATATTATAGTACAATTCAAAAGTTTTATTTTATTTTGAAATATATTTATCCTACCATATTTATAAAAGAAATTTTAAAATAGTTAAATTAAGATAAAATTTTACTTCCAATCATAGTTGTTCAAGATTCAAGCGTGCTTTATAGTCACTAAATTTTATAAAAAAGTATCTTCTACCTTATGCTACTTTATAACCTTTCTCTTGTGACGGAAAATAAGTTCTTAGGAAGTATAGATTTGGATAAGTTAGAGATCCATTTTATAATAGACTAGAGAAGCTTTTTATAAGAGTATTTTATAACTTACAAGACTTTCCACTTCCTTCCATCAAAGAAGTGAAATTTATAACCTTTATCACTTCCATTATGAAAATGATTAGTAAACTATAAGGCCATCCCTCGAAATAAGTAAGTATATTATTAATATGAATTTATCTATTTATTTATTTTAAAAAATCACTTATCATGTGAACTATATAATAAAAATTTGTCGAGATATATCTACCCACATTTAATTATATAATTGAGATAAGAAATTAGAGGCCCAAGAAGTAGAATTTAGCTTTGCAACCTTAAAGTTGAAGTTGTGGCTGGCAAAAGAAAAAGGAGAACCATGTTTTTTTTTGGGAAAAGAACCCATACAAGAACTACAAATTAAGCAAAAACTAACTTTTTTTCCTCTTTATGTGATAAAATCGGAATGTGTGCCATAAATAAACAAGCAGAAAATAAAGCAATACAATCTTAAACAAGAAATCAATCATAAGAGACAAAACCTAAATCGATTAAAAAACCACGGCACCGTAGTCTAATATAACCTTCAATAATATTAATAATGGGATTACAATGCAGATTCTTCTCTAGATAACATTAGAGGTTAACAAGATCAAGAAGCTCAACATTCTTGGCTTATAGTAATAATTTAATATTTCTCTCTCTAACAAATGAGTAATCCCAGATAACAGGTAATAAGAGAATAAAATAAAAATTAGGACTAGTAAAAAATATAGAGGGCGATGTCAGAAACTTACATTCAAAATTTAGGAGAAAACAAAGTTAAGTTTGCCTTCCAATCATCCAATCAAAGATTAAAACCCTTACCTCCAAATTAGAACAATCGGCCACTGTCTTCTTTTTCTCTCTCATCTTTTCTACATTTTTAAGGCTACTGCTTCACTTGTTTACTTTTTCTTTTAGAGCCACGTGTTTTTCAAAGCCAAATTTGATGGCAATTTTCAATTAAACATAACATATTTCCTTTAATTTCTTAAACATCCAAACTAATGGAAAATTTGAGTTGGGCCACCCAAAGGAAATGGACCTAACAAATCTTCCCCACCAAATTATGTGGAGGGCACCACTAAATGAGATGGATTCAACAAATCTTCTCACCAGATTATATAAGGGGCACTACCAAGCCCGTTCTCTGCTTACAATCTTTCAGTTTCTCCTTGGGCAACGACTTTGTCATTATATCTGACATTTTCTTCATGAATCTCCTCAGGCTACAACTATTTATTTTCAAGCACGTCTTGTATTCATTGATACCTCACATCAATATGTTTGAATTTTGAATGGTATGTTAAATTCATTACCAAGTGAAAGCACTTTGATTATCACAGTACACAACATAGCTATCCTGTTTCACATCCAGCTCTTGTAAGAAATTCTTCACCACAAAGGATTTTAGTGATTGCAATATACTCTGCTTCTGTGGTGGAGAAAACAACAGGAAGTTTGAAATCCTTTGAGACTACTCCCCTGCAAAGGTAAGCAAATATCGTAATAGGAATTTTCTAAAATCAACATCTCTTGCCACATCTATAGTACACCTGTAACACATCTTGTCACCATTAAAATATAAAAATGCCTTGGAAGTGACTCTGAGATTTCTGAGGATCCATTTCACTATTGTTCAGTGTTCTTTGCCCGTATTATAAAGAAACTGACTAAGTACACCAACTACATGGGCAATATTTGGTACAAGCCATGGCGTACATTACTCTGCAAAGTGTTGAAGCATAAAATAGTCCTCTCATATGTTGCTTGTCTTTCTAGCTTGTAGGAAAATGCTCGGAACTAAGCCTAAAATGGCCCGCAAGTGGAGAACAAATATATTTTGCTTGCTCATGTTAATTCTTTCAAGAACACTTTCAATAAATTCTTCTTGAGATAACCATAACTTGGAAATTTTTTTGTCACAGGAAATCGTCATGCCAAGAATGTATTTGTCGATCATTGGTCTTTTATTATAAATGACTTGCTAAGCTTTTTCTTTAGATTATCAATCTTACTAGCATCCTCGTCAACAATCAACATATCATCCACATAAAGCAAAAGAATGATAAAATTATTATTACCAAGCTTCTTTACAAAAAGACAATGGTCAGACATAATCTTGCTAAAACCATGATTCTCTGTGAAAAAATCAAACTTTTTGTACTATAGTCTTGGTGCATATTTTAGTTAATACAAACTTTTCTTTAACTTGCATACACTTTCTTTGTTGCCTTTAACATTCAATCCTTAAAGTTGCTCCATGAATATTTCCTCCTTTAAGTCAGCATGCAAGAAACTCATTCTCATATCGTAGAGACTTTCTATCCATCAACATCCAAGATTTATCCATATTTAGACTAATAACTTTTGTACAAATGCATCACATTTCATTAGTTCAGTTTTATTAATATTGGAGTTTGATATTGTTTCCAACCATGAGAACAACTATTAAAGTTAAAAAATCAACAAAAAAAGCAATTAAAGTAAGAGAAAACCTATATCTTCATCATGACTAATTACAACAGTAATATTATAAGCCATATACCGTAAATAATGAAAAGAACAAATAATATAATTCTCTAAAAATAGAGAAATAGAAAAAAAAATAGACAAGCCTTTTGCTGTTCATTTTGAGAATCGCTGAGCTAGTAACAACTTAAGAGATTGAATCGCAACTAAAAATAGAGAAGAATAGAAGCAAGACTTGTTTTTAGATTTGTGCTGAAAAAGGCAAAATTAATGAAATAAAACTTGTCTACGACAATAAACTAGCTAGCTATTGAAATGATTTAAACAATCCATAAATAAAGTATTAAATTAAGTATGCAAATGTCACATGTAGCAAAACAACATACACTATGATGAAATTTCAACAACAAATTGGGTGTTGAAATTTAATTTTTCCATTAGAGAAATCTAAATTTTGAGAATTTTGGTTTAGCTTACTTTAGTCAAACTCAATCACTCTGCACAATGACAAAGAAAAAGAAGCAGTTGAAAAAAAAATGAGAGTGACATTGCATAGATTTGATAGTGAAATGTCATTTTCTTAATGCTAATTTATTCCATTTCTAGTTGGAATGATTGATACAAGCGGAAAGATGTTAAAGAATTGCTTAAAATGCTTTATAGGTGCAAAGAGCAATTGCAGCAATTTAGCCATATAAATAAGTAAGCACTTGACCAGTATGTAAAGTTCACAAAGCAGCTAGAAGAACTCCAGAGAAGGCATTAGTAGAATGTAGCCATTATAAAAATTTCCACAAACAAATTAATTTATAAAAAAACTGTGGATAAGGAGTTAAGCATACATTAATTTGTTTGTCGAACATACAATGAAATTTCTATATTGGCTACTATTCTACTAATGATTTCTTTCCGCAATTCCCAATATTAAGATCTATTGAAAACTAAGCATACATTAAATTACTTGTGGAAATTTACATAAGTCAATATAATAGCAAATGAACTGGATGCAGTTTGGGTGGAGAAAAATGGTTTCTATTCCTAATTCCCATTATTATGTTCGATTGAAAATTAAACATACATTAATTTGTTTCTGGAAATTTACATAAATCAATAATTAGTAGCAAAACTGGATGCAGTTTGGGTGGAGAAGTAGTGAGCGTTGGTTTTGGTGGAGATGTTGGCATTAAAGAGGTACTAAATAACTACAACTTTAAATCAAAAGAAAGAGTTTGGGCTAATATTTGCCATACATAACTTCAACTTTAAATCAAACTAATGCTTACAAATGGCATGCATCCATATCCACCACGTCACATACTACATCACTCTTATAAATCTTTCTAATGGAGAAATGAACACAACATACCTCTATTATTCACATTTTTGTCCCTTTCTTTATCTACTATATTTTGTAAGGTGCTAGATATTTTTTTTTGTTGAAAGTCCTATCACGTCGATTAGCGCCTTTAAAATTATGTTCTCACGATTGTTGATATCAATTATCACGTTGCACACTTTATCTTTGATGGTCCCACATGCTATGAAAATCTTGTTGCACTAATTATCCTCTTCAAATCTTGGTGCTAATAAAATCTTCTACATAGTGTAATTCAACATCTCTCCTTCATCGCCCTCTAACTCTAAAGCTTCTTCATCATTCCCATCCTCAACATTATTCATCTCTGTCTCGCCAGCTTCAGCTTTTATTAAATTTAAATTTTAAGGAAGATAGTCACTCGATCGATGGTTTGGCTACCCACATTTCAAACACTTATTCAGAATAGGCTTTGCTTACGGGTTATTATGTTGTTGCCAAGTTGGTTGCTACTATCTTGTGGCTACTGTTGTCTAGGTGGTTGTTGGCTTAGCTGTCGCTATGGCAATTGTTGCATTTGACTACTTCCAGCCCATGTTTTCCACTTTTTATCGACCCTAATACTCTTGGTCTATTCCACAGACCAATGAGTTGTTGCTGCTTAGTTCTAGAAACAGCTTACTGCTTCTGTTTTCCAACATCTTAGCCTTAGCAACTGCGGAACTAAATCCCAAATCACATCAACTATTTCATCTTGTATCTCTTATTTGAATCAGTTAATATATTTCATAATTGTTCAAAATTCTAGCTCTTTCTTATTATTTCTTATGTGCAGATAATAAAATTCTTTAATTTATACTGTAATTTTCTTGCCTACAACTCTGATATTTGATATACAACTGCTGCCGGTAATCTACTGGTAGAAAATGCTCTTTCACCATCTTCTATATTTTAGGCCATATTTTTATAAATTATTTTCCAATAACTTTTCTTCGATTCCATATGTGTTGCTACCATGCAGAAGCTATGACCTTCAACTTAAATGCCATAAGCTTAACCCACTTATGTTGAGGAATCTCTATATATTCGAAGAATTATCCACCCGTTGAGATCCAATATAAAAATTCTTTGACATGCATACCACCATAAAAATATGGAATACTAACATTAATCTTGTAATCTGAACTTTTTCTACACCCTCTATCATAGTTTATAGTTTTTTTTTTCCTTCTGAATTGCTTTCTAACTCCTTATACATGTGCACTGGCATTCGTCGTGCGGGCCTAAATTTTGAGGCAGTATTTTGTAATTAATGCCTTGAGGTTATATTTTCACATGGCTGTAATCTTTGGTTGTTCACTACTTTTGACTCCTAAAAGTTCTTCCTCGTGATTAACTCTTTGTTATTGACCTCTTTTTTCTGTTTTCATTTAATGAAAGCTTAAGACTCTCAATTGGTCACTCTATCACCACCAATCTTGAGTTATAAGCATCCTCAATCGCTTGCAAGGCTACTTGATTGGCAACCTGTCTGACAACCTCTATAGTCCATGCTTGCATCCTTTAATCATTGTCTTCGAGATGGTTGTTTCTTTATTCGTATGGTCATACCATGATTACAAGAAAATTTGCTCTAATAACAATTGATGGAGTGACTTGTGGAAGCATAGTTTGTGAGGAAATAAGCTGCTGGTCATTGGGTTTAAATGCAAGATTTTAATAATTTTGGGGGCAGTGTGCAGATCGACTTCGGCTAGAGGGGTCTGATTGAAAACTTAAAGCTGATGTGGCAGAATTTGTTGAAGAGTTTGTTATAGCTTTTCCAGAAATATCAGAATAAAAGCACACGTGTCTAACCTCTGATATCATATTGATATCTTCTTCATTTCTTGGTCATTTTGCTAGCAATTTGGTTCTTTGTGATCCTTGTAATTCCTTCTTGGTGATTAGCTTGTATTTTCGATTGTTGAGATCAACAAAAGAGCAGTTTTTTTCTTCATCAAGTTTTGTACTTGAAACTATGCTCTGATCAGTTTTCTTGTGGTTTATTTCTTGATTAATTTGCTCTGATCTGTTCTTTCAAGTTCAATTTGTTGTAGTGCTCCTTGAAACTTCTTGTGTAGTTATTCGAAGTTAAAACAACTGGTATCAGAGCCTTTGGTGGTTCAAGAACATGTCTCTTCCAAAGCCCAATATTGAAAAGTTCACCATTGGTGGTGACTTTTCACTTTGGAAGATGAAAATGAGGGCTCTCCTTATTCAACAAGGTCTCGAATTAGCTCTGGAAGAAGATGATCTTGGAGGTACTTCATGTTCAGTCTCTAATGAGAAGAAAAGACAGATACAAAACAAGGTTCACAGTACCTTGATCTTGAGTCTCGGTGACTCAATTCTAAGGGAAATTTCTAAAGAGAATATTGCCCTTGGTATCTGGAACAAGGTGGAGGCTCTGTGTATGAAGAAATCTTTGGCAAATCGAATGTTTTTGAAGAAAATACTATACACCTTTTGTATGAGAGAAGGGGTTTCGATTTAAGAACACATTGACAACTTTAACAAGATCATTCTTGATCTTGAAGGAGTTGAAAATGTGAAAATTACAGATGAGGATAAAATTTTCTTTTTACTAGGTTCATTGCCTAAAATCTATGAAGGGTTTGTGGACACCATGTTGTATGGAAGAACCACTTGAACTATAGAGGATGTGAAAGTTTTTTTAAGCTCTAAGGAGATTTAGAAGAGTAATGGGCATGAAATTAGTAATAATGAAGGTTTAGTTGCATAACAGAAAGAAAAATCAGAAGAATAAGAACAAGAATCAAGCTAAAAAGGATGATGCATCTGCAAAAGAAAAAATAAAAAAAAAAGTATTTTTACTGCAAAAAGCAAGGCTACTACATTAGAGATTGGGCTGAGAAAAAGAAGGATGAAAAAGAAAGAACAGAGGATGTAACAATGGCCTCAGATGACTCTTCTGATGATGGATACCATAGTGTTGATTTGTTGTTGGCTTCAAATAGCAATATTAAAGGTCAGTGGGTTCTTGATTCAGGTTGTTCATTTCATTTGTGTTCTGATAAAAGCCTTTTCCATACATATAAATTTGTGGATGGTGGTAGAGTGTTGATGGGTAACAACAATGTATGTAAGATTGTTGGTATGGGGTCTAAAATATAGAGATGTTTGATGGGACTGTTAAAAATCTATGTGATGTAAGGCATGGACCTAGGCTAAAGAGGAACTTGATCTCTTTAGGCATGCTGGATAGTATAGGATATTGCTTCAAATTTGAAAATGGTGGTTTAAAGATTAAGAAGGGGACTGAAATGAAAATGAAAGGAGTAAAGAAAAATGGTCTGTATGTGTTAGAATGGTCATCAGTACCTGTGTTAGTTGTAATGCCTGCTATATCTGATGTCGATAGAACCATGTTATGGAATCTTAGACTAGGCCATATGAGTATTAGGGGAATACAAGAGCTGAGTAAGCAAAGGTTATTGTGTGGTGATAAAATATATATTTAGATTTTTGTGAAAACTGCATCTTTGGCAAAGCACACAGGTGTAAATTCGCAAAGGGCATACATATATCTGAACAACCATTAGACTATATGCATGCTGATTTGTGGGGGCCTGCCCAAGTGCCATCCTTGAATGGGGGAAGATATTTCTTGTCAGTTATGGATGACTATTCAAGGAAAGTATGGATCTACATACTGAAGACCAAAGACCAAGCCTTAGAAAAGTTCAAGATTTAGTAGACTTTGGTGGAGACTCAATCTGGTTTCAAGGTAAAATGCTTAAGAACAGACAATGGACTTGAATTTTGTAATAAAGAGTTTGAGCAATGCTGCCATAAATGGGGAATTAGGAGGCACAAAACAGTGAGATTCACCCCTCAGCAAAATGGTTTAGCTGAGAGGATGAATAGAACACTTGTTGAAAAGAAAAGGTGTTTGCTAATAAACTCTAAACTTCCTAGGAGTTTTTTGGGCAAAAACTATTTCTACAGCTAGTTACCTAGTAAACAAAAGTCCTTTTATTGTAATTGGCTTCAAGACTCTTGAAGAGCTCTGGTTTGGAAAACCTGGAAGTTATAAACACCTGAGGGTATTTAGATGCCCTGCTTATGTCCATGTCAGACAAGAGAAGCTTAATGTAAGAGCTATAAAAGAAGTGTTTGTTGGTTATCCAGATGGGATCAAAGGCTACAGGCTCTGGTGTAGAGAGGCCAATAAGTGTCTAATTAAAAAAGATGTTAAGTTTAATGAAGTTGTTATGATCAATAACCCTGATCAAGTCACTTCTGCCACTGACATTAGTGCAAATAAGACATAAGCCACTGAGGCAATTGATCAAGGTAAAAAGATTGAGGTGGAGCTGTCTAATACCTATAAAGATAAAATACAACCAAAAGCTATTGAAGCTAAGTCTCAAGATATAGAAGTTACAGAAGGTAAAGCACCACAAGCAACTGATTTACAACAATATCAGTTAGCTAGAGATAGAGAAAGAAGGCATACCAGACCCCCAGCAAGATATGCATATGTATATATGGTTGCATATGCCTTGATGAGTCTAGAAGATGTTGTAATTGAAGAGCCTAACAGCTATAGAGAAGCAATAAATAGCAAGAACATCAGAAACTGGATTAAAGATATAAGGGAGGAGATGGATTCTCTGGTAAGGAATCAGACTTGGACCTTGGTTCCAAATCCAAGGAATAGGAAAATTATCAGCTGCAAGTGGATATTCAGGAAAAATGAGGGCATTCCAGGTGTTGAAGACTGTTGAGTGTTAGAAAATGCATATTTATAAAGGAGAAAATCGTCATTTTACATTTCAAGTCTTACTCACAACCCTTACTTTTATATGTTTAAGCTTCTTGTAATTTAATTATGTGTGTTTTATTTTAATTAAGTATTTTATGTATTTTAGGGGCATCACAGTCATTTCAAAATAACAAGAGATCAAACGGCAAAACGGACATCACTTTTGAACTCAGGACGGTCGAAAACCTTAGGAGGAGCATAAAAAGAAAAATGGCACTGTTCACATGTACGGTACTGTCTACGTTACTGTTCACATGTACGGTACTATCTACGTTACTGTTGACTGATGATGTGGCGCAATCCTGAGCGTCCAAACTGTTTTTAATTCGATGGCCATGATTTACTCGATGTATCTATAAAAAAAGGGGCTTTCCCCCTTAATTTGATACCTTTGAATCCATTTTTGGACTCCATTTTCTGTAATTCATTCTCCATCTTGTATTTTCTATGTATTTTAATAAATTCCCATCATCCGCAAACCAGTGGCCAAGTTGAGATCTTCAATCGAGAAATAAAGCACATATTAGAAAAGACGGTGAGTCCAGACAGAAAAGATTGGTCATTAAGATTTGATGATGCATTATTGGCATATAGAACGGCTTTCAAGACCCCTATTGGGATGTCACCCTACAGGCTAGTGTATGGAAAAGCTTGCCACCTACCTGTGGAACTCGAGCATCGTGCATATTGGGCCATCAAGAAATTCAACTTTGACATGCAGCAAGCCAGCTCAGAAAGAATATTACAACTGGCAGAACTTAAAGAAATTCGCAATGACGCATAAGAAAATGCCAAGATTTACAGCAACGAATGAAAGTCTTCCATGACAAGCAAATTATGAGAAAATCTTTCACTCCAGGTCAGAAAGTGCTTTTATTCAGTTCTCACTTGCACCTATTCCCAGGTAAGTTACGCTCTCGTTGGTCTGGCCCATTTATTGTTCATATTGTTTTTCCACATGGGGCAATTGAAATTAAGGACCCAAAGAACGGTGTCACATTTAAAGTTAATGGTTAAAGATTAAAACCATATCTAGAGTACCAACCACATGGAGAAGACACCGAACTAAATTTGAGTGACCCACCAGATTTGAATTGATTTTTTTTTCTTTTCAGTGGTATGATTTTTCTTTCTTTCTTTTTATTATTCTTTTGCTAATTGAAATTATTTTTTGTATAAGTGTGTTTATCATTAAGTTTTCTCTTATCATTGTTAATCATGAGTACCATACTTAGACCGTTCCTCCTGAACATTCTTAAACCCCTTCAACGTGTCAAAACTCATCTCAAAAGGCAAATTCAATTTTGTAAAACACATCGCATTTGGGCTCTACAACCACCAGAGTTAGTAGCCTATGTTGAGGGTTTAGAAAGCCAACTCAGAGATATTGAGAGAAGTGTTTACGACATCCAGTTGGAGCTTGAGGTAAATTCAATAAGAGGATGATTTTAATTTTCTTTGTATGTTTTAATTTGTTTTTCTGTTTGTGTGCTTTAGTTTGATACCCCGGTGAAGTGGCGGATAACGGTACTCCGTGACAATCAAGCCGGTTACTTCAGTTTTCCCATAATAACTGATATTCTGAGGCGAAGGTATGGACAGAAATGAGATTTTAGCGAAACTTCACAAGCGATTCCCTTCACTCCCTCAGAATGCCCTCCTTACAATCTATAAAGCTCGGTCCGAACGCATGCGATTGCTCATGAGGAATAACATACCTGCTGACATCCGTTGGTTAATCGAGGCGAAAGTACGATTGGCAGGTGAGTTACCTCCAAAATTTATTGCATAGATGCCTTGTTGTGGTAAAGGAAATTATGCAAGAAAACGACAAGCTCGAAGAATTTCTGTTGCTTGTCATAAGTGTGCCAGAATGAGTTGCGATAAAAACCCATGTTCTTTAGGAATGGTGTCTGATAATAGGGAAGATAAGATTCAATTCATTAGGGATGGCTTGAATAAGGAGTCATTGGATGATATCCTTCTGTCTCTTGAAACGCATCCCAGTGGATATGTGCAAGGAGCGATTATCCAGTTATGGCCATTATTCTAGAAAGAGCATGCACGATATAGTCTCGGGAATCTGACTATAAACGACCCTGTTTGCCAGTTTATAAGAAAACTGGATGGGAAGCCCATCCTCGGCCCATAGAGGGCGTTCAAGCCGTTTCTGGACGTAAAACCAGAGGAAGATGTGAGCCACAGTCGCAACTATTTGTAAC
The DNA here is from genome assembly GCA_029618585.1 of Citrus australasica. Taxonomy (NCBI): domain Eukaryota; kingdom Viridiplantae; phylum Streptophyta; class Magnoliopsida; order Sapindales; family Rutaceae; genus Citrus; species Citrus australasica. The sequence continues at coordinate 103,516 of JARCIV010000039.1, read as the reverse complement.
TATCCTTTTACTTTACTGTTATTTTATTTCATTTCACTGTTGTTTTATCATTTGCATTATTATCTTTAATAATTTTATTACTATTTGTTTTTTCCTTTTTACTGTTTGCTTTTTGACTATTGAGCCATGTGCTTTACGCGTTATTTGACACTGACATGCCAACTCATACACAGTTGTGATCCACTGTCACCAAGATTCTTAAATATGACTTTTTGTTAAGCACTCACAAATTGTTTTTGAGAAATATTCCAATGGCAGCTACTCCCAATAGACAATTCAAGAACATTTGTGTGCTTTCTGGATTTACTTATGGCAAACATAAAGAGTTCGTTGATGCAGCAATAGATCTTGGTCGAAGCATAGCAGAGAGAAAATTACACTTGGTGTATGGAGGAGGTAACCGAGGGTTATCAAAATTGGTCTCAGAAGTCGCTTTTGTCAGAGAAAGCCGAGTGTTAGGCATCATCCCAAGAGTCCTAAAACCTGTGGGCAGTTTGTCTGACTCACCGACTGGAGAAGAGTTAGTCGTCTCAGGTATGCAAGAACGAATAACTGAAATGCTTAATCATGTTGATGCTTTTATTTTCCTTCCAGGAGATCTTGCAACACTAGAGGCACTTATCACACTAGCATCTTGGGCCCATCTGCACATTCACCAGAAACCCATCGATTTGTTAAATGTCAATAATTTTTATGATGGCTTTATCGCATTTCTTAACCATGCAATAAAAAACTACTTTATTCCTTCTAGTGCGAAAAAACTTTTTGTTTGTGCTCATACTGCTAATGAACTACTTGATATGTTACAAGCTTATCGACCGGAGCCAGACCCCTAGAACTTTGTGTTGGAGCGTCCAAATGATGACGGTAACAGTAGCCGCAGTAAGAAGTACAAATTAGATTTAACTCTCCGCCTGTAAATATTTTCTTCTGTGTTGCACCACCTAGGTGATGTCTTCTAAACTCTACTTCTTTCCTTTAAAACATTGAGGACAATGTTTCGTTCTGGTTAGGGGGAAGGAATAGTCGACAATGGTGGAATCTTGGTTAAGTGTTTACTAATTTTTTATTATAGAAACTAACTATTGCTAACTTTTTGTGTTGAAGATGGCTGAATATGGAGTGTAGTGACTCTAGAAACGCATCTTCATCGTTTGAAAAACAAAACAACAAAAAATTAAAGAAATAAAAAATAAAAAATAAAAAAAATTCAGATATTTTTTTTTCTTTATTATGTTTTGATGTTCATTTTTCTTCTTGTTTTTAATTTCTCCTTTATAAATATACATTTTCAAAAAAAATTTAGTCGAAAATGGCTGAATATGAAGTGTAATGCCTCTAGAAACGCATCTTCTTAAGTAAAAAAAAAAATAATTTTCGTTTTCTATCATTTTCCAATTAGTTTTTCTGCATTATTTTCACATTTTTGCATGTGTATTTTCCTTTCATGTTTAGAATAGGTTGGGGGGTAGGCCGTTGTTTAAAAAAAAATTGTGATTTATTTTAACATTGGATGACATGATGAATTTCAAATTTTAGTATTTGTATTAGCTTTAATCTGAAGTAATGTTACGCTATGTTTGTTACTCTACATGTTGATGTCGGAGACAAATATGAGTTGCTTGAAGGAATGAACATGTCATAATAAATACCAAGTGAGTTTTTGAGCCTATCATTTTTCTTGGAGAGTAACCCTTTTACCCATTCTTTATACAGCTTAGCAGTTTATTATTGTATACACGATCTCTAGATTTCTTTTGAGTTAACCCTAAAAAAAATTGAAAATTAAAAAAAAAAAAGAAAAAAATGTGTGTTGCTACATTTGGAGGCCCATCTAATTAGTAGATATGGAAGATTATTTAGAGCCTTAAAAGATGATGGAAAGGCCATCTTTGATCCATTTGAGCCTTTCTAGCCATCCCTTTTATCAAAAATCCATAGTTAACCCTTTTGAGCCTTTAAAAAAAAACTTTTCTTTGTCAACTTATCATCTTGACCCACTCCGATTTGGAGTATTACCCAATATCTTACAAGATCCATCACCTATTTATGTTTGAGAAAAATGTAAATAAACATTTTGTATAGTGAAATTTTGCCTAGTTCAAAAAAAATTTATTGTTTCTTAAAAAAAAAAGAAGAAAAAAAATTGTTGCTTAAAAAAACAAATTGTTGTTTCAAAGAAAAAAATAATAATAGGTGAAATCCACATTGCAACTTTCAAAAAAAAATTCCTCTGCATTTTTCTCAAACATACACTTTGTTTTTCCTATTTCCCTTCTTTGTTAGCCATGTCCCTAGCCTATGTTACGTCCTAATAAAAGTCCTTGATTTTAGGTAAGTATAGTCTGAAGTAGAAGCTAGTTATATGGGCTAAAACGATGTAGTGATGCATAATAATAAATAATAATAATAAATAAATAAATTGGGTTGACTAGCATTTTTATTTGACTTGAGATCGTATTATTTCTAAGCTGAGGGCATATTTCTTTCATCTTGGTGAGAGCATGTGATATCATTTTTTTTATTATTTTCTCTCAATTATCATTCATTGGAGTGACTATTTTTATTGGGTTTAATTTCTTTGTGAGAGTGTCACTATTTCCAGTGAGATTTTGGGGTTTGACATGTCATTTTTGAAAGTAGATATGACAGTCTACTAGGTTGATTCATGTGGATGGTTGATGTGGGTGTGATATTCCTTTAGACTGGAGATAATGCTTATACTTTTATTTAATTGATATCATTAATCTGATTGAATAAATACGAGTGTTTCTTAAAAACAAAATCATTTTGGATTTGAATTTTGTTTTCGCTTTATTTGCTAGGGACTAGCAATAAACTGGTTATGAGGTGTGTTGAGTGTTAGAAAATGCATATTTATAAAGGAGAAAATCGTCATTTTACATTTCAAGTCTTACTAACAACCCTTACTTTTATATGTTTAAGCTTCTTGTAATTTAATTATGTGTGTTTTATTTTAAATAAGTATTTTATGTATTTTAGGGGGCATCATAGTCATTTCACAATAAACGAGAGATCAAACGGCAAAACGAACATCACTTTTGAACTTAGGACGGTCGAAAACCTCAAGAGGAGCATAAAAGGAAAAATGGCATTGTTCACATGTACGGTACTATTCATATGTACGGTACTGTCTACGTTACTGTTCAAGACACTGTTTACATAGACGGATCGATGACGTGGCATTGACCGATGATGTGGCATTGACTGATGAGGTGTCAAGATTTTGTTGGACTAAAATTCTTATGCACTGTTGATCGATGACGTGGCAGCATATCAGTGGACCAAAAAATGCGCGTACGGTACATGCAACATATGAGATTATTTTCAACCAAACCGCGTTACTGTGCAAACCGTGTTACTGTTCAAGCCGTATAGTCAAACTGCATACTATTCACGCATACTGTTGACGTGTACTGTTGACTGATGACGTGGCGCAATCCTGAGCATCCAAAACTGTTTTTAATCCGATGGCCATGATTTACTCGATGTATCTATAAAAAGGGGGCTTTCCCCCCCTGATTTGATACCTCTGAATCCATTTTTGGACTCCATTTTCTGTAATTCCTTCTCCATCTTGTATTTTCTATGTATTTTAATAAATTCCCATTTTACCCCTAGTTCAATTATGAGTGGCTAATTTTCTTTCAAGCTTGAGTTGAATGTGAAGTCTCAACATGTGTCATGGGCTTTATTTGGTAAATTTATTTTCTCTTCCCCCCTAGGTTTTGTGGATGTTTTGACTTTTCGTTGACAAATAATAATAATCTTGTCTAGTACCGCCTTGGTTTCACCGGCTTCCTAGTATAAGGTTATTATTATTTGGCACGATAAGCCCTTAGCACCATATTTATTAGAGCGTGGTTCATGAGGTGTGGATTCCCCCCTCATGATTTAATTGGTATTAATAAGGAATATTTAGCCCATGATGCATGTTGATACGGATCCAGATACCCAAGTACGTAATCTCAATAGATTTCTCTTCAATTTATTCTCGCCATTTAAATTCCAATTTTAGAATTTATTCTCGCTATTTCAATTCCAAGTTTGGGATAATCCAAATCATTTTCACAACAAATCCAACCACCCATTTATAAAATTAATTCTACACACAATTAAAATCCACTTCCTCGTGGGATCGACACTCGTCACCATTGATCTATGCTACAATAGATTCGTGCGCTTGCGAGTTCAATAAAATTTGCACAACAAAGACTCAAGATATAAGGCAAGACTAGTGGCAAGAGGGTTCACACAAAAGGAAGGGATTGATTTCAATGAAATCTTCTCACCAGTTGTAAAACACATTTCAATTAGAATCATACTTGCTATGGTGGCTTTGTTTGATCTAAAGCTTGAACAAATGGATGTAAAGATTGTCTTCCTACATGGCAATCTTGAAGAAAAGATACTAATGTCTCAGCCTGAAGGTTTTAAAAAAAGGGATATGATGATTATGTGTGTCTTCTAAAAAAGTCCCTATATGGTTTGAAACAGTCTCCTAGGCAATGGTATAGGAGATTTGACCAGTTTATGATCTCCAATGGCTATCAAAGGAGCAAATATGATAGTTGTGTATATTATGAGATTATAAACTAAGGTGGAGCTATGTATCTCTTATTGTATTTGATGACATACCATTGCTAGTAAAGATATTAGGGATATTGAAAAGCTTAAAAATCTGCTGAAGGGGGAATTTAAAATGAAAGATCTTGGCAATGCCAAGAGGATTCTTGGTATAGACATTATCAGAGATAGAACTGCTGGTACCTTATTTCTAAGCCAATCAAGATATATCAGCAAGGTGCTGGAAAGATTTCAAATGATGGATTCAAAACTAGTATTGACACCTCTGGGAGCTCAATTCAAACTCTCTAATGACATGTCTCTAACATCAGATGCTGAGGAATTACAGATGACTGAAATACCATACTCACAAGTTGTAGGAAGCTTGATGTATGCAATAGTTTGCACCAGAGTAGACATAGCTTATGCAGTAAGTGTTGTGAGTAGGTTTATGAGTAATCTTGGTAAGCTTCATTAGGATGCTATGAACACTACTACAAAAATGACTTTTACTGACACTTTGGAAAAAATGTCAGTAATTACCTAACTATGTATCATTTTCCGCTTTTAACAAATAGATGTCACAAAATATTAATATTAATGTATTAGTAAATTAAATATCAGAGATCACTGAAATTTCAGTATTAGAGATTTTGAAAAAATCATTAAAATTTATTTTGATTTTAACTTGAACCTGGGACTTCTAAAACTCAAAACTTTTACGTTTAGATCGCAAACCGCTGGACGCCATAAAATTGAGTTGGAATTACAATGTTATATAAAATCTTAACATATAAAAAACCAAACCCTAATTCCCCTTCTCCATTGTGCAATAGAGCCCATGCTGCAGCCGCTGCGTAATTTCCTTGTCTTTCTTGACTTCTTCTCTATCAGGAAAGATGAAGAATGACAAGGCCCAAACACCCACATCCACGGTCGTGCCCACCCCCACGTCGTTGCCGCTATCACTTCCATTCAAGTGGTTCGACACTACAAGTACTAAATTAAGAATTTAAAACATGTAAAACGAAAGTAAAACATATCCCAAACTTAGCAATTGTCCCCATCTCGCTGTCTTTTATACACACAAATCTCTAACCCAAACTCAAACCCAAAATTGTCTCTTGCCTTTCTCTTTCTCTTTCTCTTTCTCTTTCCTTTTTCTCTTCTCGATCTCTCCCTTTTTTTCTTGGCCCATTTACAAACTTGTTCATTTAACTCAAATAGATAATATAAAGCTAAAACCTTAAGTGAGGCTTTTCTTTCCTTTTTCCTTTTTTTCCCAAATTGAAAAATAAATCAAAACAGTAATTGAGGCTTCTTTAATCAATTTTTTTTTCTTTTTATGGTCAAATTTCACTTTTTTTTGTTCAATATTCAAAACCCATTTGCTTGAATTTGAATAAAATTATTGAGATATTAGTTAATTTTCTTGCTATGGAAGGGATTCCACACCTTATACGTAAACCTGTGAAGGAGATTTTCAATGACTTTAAAGGCAAACAGGTTGCCTTGATTAAGGCTTTAACTGTTGGTAATGGCTTAATATTTTATTTTCTTTGTCAAATTAATTAACGGGTTTGTTTTATTTTAGCTTATGATTATTAGGGTTTTTTTGTTAATTTTAATTTTCTTGGTTGTTGTAGATGTTCAGAAATTCTACTAGTAGTGCAGTCTTGGTGGGATTTCTTTTCCAAATCTATTTTTTTATTTAATTGTAATTTGAATTTTTCTTTTTTTCCTATATTTCTATATTATATAGATTGAATGGTTGTGTATTTAGTAATTATTACGTGTTATTTATTGCTCTGTTTCATGTAAAGAGAGGCAAATTATGTTATAGAAACTAACATGTTTATTTATTTATTTTTTTCAATTGGAAGATTTTTAATAGAGACAATGAATATGATATGAATTAACTAAGTTCATGCTTATTTGAATGTTTTGAGATTATTTTTAGGTAGTTTTGCTTGTTATAGCACTTGGAGACTTGCATTTTCTTTGTTCATTTGCACGGTTAGTTTCGCTCTTATTCAAAAATTTATGTGTTTCCTCACTTGCATGGTCATTAATTCATTCCATGATTTTTCTTTTTTAAGCACACTTTTATTTGCCTTTCACTAGTTTGAAGGACTTTATTTTTTTAAAATTAAAAAATACCAAAGATTGAAATGAATTGAAATTGCTGCTATAATGTACTTTCTTTGTTGCTGAAGTTCAAGGAATGTCTATTTAAATGAACTAGAACTTGAAAAATTTGTCGTAGAGGTTAACAATGCTTGACGGGAAATAGAGGTTTGCATTTACAGCGGCTGAATCTCATGAACAAGAAGTTGGCAAACTGAGGTCTGTATTTTTTCCTCAAATTCATAGTTAAATTCATTGTAAGCTCAAAGCAATTGATTGAGGGAGAAAATAAATTGAGTTTTATTTATTAGTACAATTTTTTTTATTCAGTGCTTTACACTCTTCATGACAACTTCTGCAATCTTGTCCTATTACCTTAAGGTACTACTGGATATTTGAGTAAAAATTAAAAATGATTAAGCTTATCTTTCTTTGATGATAGAATTACAATTTGTCTCCTCACTTATTGTAGTTCATCCAATTTTATTTTTGTTGCGGAGTCTGTGGAAATCAGAGTACCACATTTAAGAGTTTTTATAAAATGTCTCCTTTACCTTTCCTATTATTTAAACTAATTTCATGTGTTTTTCTTTAGTTAATGATTTATTTTTAAGCAATTGAAGGAAAGAAAGTGTCTATTGTTGTGTGTTAGAAAGTGCATATTTATAAAGGAGAAAATCGTTATTTTACATATCAAGTATTACTAACAACCCTTACTTTTATGTGTTTAAGTTTATTGTACTTTAATTATGTGTATTTTATTCTAATTGAGTATTTTATGTATTTTAGGGGCATCATAGTCATTTCACAATAAACGAGAAATCAAATGGCAAAACGGACATCATTTTTGAACTCAGGACGGTCGAAAACCTTAGGAGGAGTATAAAAGGAAAAATGACATTGTTCACATGTACGATACTATTCACATATACGGGTACTGTTGGCGTTACTGTGCAAATAGTGGCTGTTTGCTTTTTGACTGTTTGCTTTTTGACTATCGAGTCATGTGCTTTACGCGTTATTTGACACTGACATGCCACCTCATACACAGTTGTAATCCATTGTCACCAAGATTCTTAAATAAGACTTTTTGTTAAGCACTCACAAATTGTTTTTGAGAAATATTCCAATGGCAGCTACTCCCAATAGACAATTCAATAACATTTGTGTGCTTTCTGGATTTACCTATGGCAAACATAAAGAGTTCGTTGATGCAGCCATAGATCTTGGTCGAAGCATAGCAGAGAGAAAATTACATTTGGTGTATGGAGGAGGTAACCGAGGGTTATCAAAATTAGTCTCAGAAGCTGCTTTTATCAGAGGAAGCCAAGTGTTAGGCATCATCCCTAGAGTCCTAAAACCTTTGGGCAGTGTGTCTGACTCAACGACTAGAGAAGAGTTAGTCGTCTCAGGTATGCAAGAACGAATAACTGAAATGCTTAATCATGCTGATGCTTTTATTTTCCTTCCAGGAGATCTTGCAACACTAGAGGCACTTATCACACTAGCATCTTGGGCCCATCTGCACCTTCACCAGAAACCCATCGGTTTGTTAAATGTCAATAATTTTTATGATGGCTTTATCGCATTTCTTAACCATGCAATAAAAAGCTACTTTATTCCTTCCAGTGCGAAAAAACTTTTTATTTGTGCTCACACTGCTAATGAGCTACTTGATATGTTACAAGCTTATAAACCGGAGCCAGACCCCTGGAACTTTCTGTTGGAGCGTTCAAATGATGACGGTAACAGTAGCCGCAGTAAGAAGTATAAATTAGATTTAACTCTCCGCCTGTAAATATTTTCTTCTGTGTTGCACCACCGAGGTGATGTCTTCTAAACTCTACTTCTTTCCTTTAAAACATTGAGGACAATGTTTCGTTCTGGTTGGGGGGAGGGAATAGTCGACAATTGTGGAATATTGGTTAAGTTTTTACTAATTTTTTGTTGTAGAAACTAACTGTTGCTAACTTTTTGTGTTGAAGATGGCTGAATATGGAGTGTAGTGACTCTAGAAACGCATCTTCATTGATAAAAAAATAAAAATAATAAAAAAAATAAAATAAAATTTTTTTTTCTTTATTATGTTTTGATGTTTGTTTTTCTTTTTCCTTTTTAATTTCTCCTTTATAAATATACATTTTCAAACAAAATTTTTTGAGTCAAAGATGGCTGAATATAGAGTGTAGTGCCTCTAGAAACGCATCTTCTTAAGTTAAAAAAAAAATCGTTTTCTATCATTTTCTAATTAGTTTTTCTGCATCATTTTTACATTTCTGCATGCATATTTTCCTTTCACGTTTAGAATAGGTTGGGGGGTAGACTGTTGTTTAAAAAAAAAAAAAAATTTTGATTTGTTTTAAGATTAGATGACATGATGATTTCAAATTTTAGTATTTGTATTATCTTTAGTATGAAGTGATGTTACACTATGTTTGCTACTCTACATGTTGATGTCGGAGACAAATATGAGTTGCTTGAAGGAATGGACATGTCATAATAAATACCCAGTGAGTTTTTGAGCCTATCATTTTTCTTGGAGAGTACCCCTTTTGCCCATTCTTTATACAGCTTAGCAATTTATTATTGTACACGATCTCTAGATTTCTTTTGAGTTAACCCTAAAAAAAAAAAAAAAAATGTGTGTGTTACTACATTTGGAAGCCCAATTAATTAGTAGATATGGAAGATTATTTAGAGTCCTAAAAGATGATGGAAAGGTCGTCTTTGATCCGTTTGAGCCTTTCTAGCCATCCCTTTTATGAATATCCATAGTTAACCCTTTTGAGCCTTTAAAAAAAAAAAAAACTTTTCTTTGTCAACTTATCATCTTAACCCACTCCGATTTGGAGTATTACCCAATATTTTACAAGATCCATCACCTATTTATGTTTGAGAAAAATGTAAATAAATATTTTGTATAGTGAAATTATGCCTAGTTCAAAAAAAAAAAAAGAAGAAAGAAATTGTTGCTTAAACAAAATGTTGTTAAAAAAACAACAACAATAATAAGTGAAATCCACCTTGCAAATTCCAAAAAAAAAAAAAAAAAATTCCTCTACATTTTTCTCAAACATACACTTTGTTTTTCCTATTTCCCTTCTTTATTAACCATGTCCCTAGCCTACGTTACGTCATAATAAAAGTCCTTCTTGATTTTAGGGAACTATAATCTGAAGTAGAAGCTAGTTATATGAGCTAAAAAGATGTGGTGATGCATAAAAAAATAATAATAAATAAAATGGGTTGACTAGCATTTTTATTTGACTGGAGATCGTATTATTTTTAAGCTAAGGGCATATTTCTTTTTGGTGAGAGCATGTGAGATCATTTCTTTATTATTTTCTCTCAATTACCATTCATTGGAGTGACTATTTTTTGGGTTTAATTTCTTTATGAGAGTGTCACTACTTCCAGTGAGATTTTGGGGTTTGACATGTCATTCTCGAAGGTAATTACCACAAAGTCTATTGGGCTAATTCATGTGGATGGTTGATGTGAGTGTGATGTTTCTTTAGACTTGAGATAATGCTTATACTCTTATTTGATTGTTATCATTAATCTGATTGAATAAGCAAGAGTGTTAAAAAAAAAAATCATTTTTGAATTTTGTTTTCGCTTTATTTGCTAGGGACTAGCAATAAGCTGGTTGGGGGGTGTGTTGTGTGTTAGAAAGTGCATATTTATAAAGGAGAAAATCGTTATTTTACATATCAAGTATTACTAACAACCCTTACTTTTATGTGTTTAAGTTTATTGTACTTTAATTATGTGTATTTTATTCTAATTGAGTATTTTATGTATTTTAGGGGCATCATAGTCATTTCACAATAAACGAGAAATCAAATGGCAAAACGGACATCATTTTTGAACTCAGGACGGTCGAAAACCTTAGGAGGAGTATAAAAGGAAAAATGACACTGTTCACATGTACGATACTATTCACATGTACGGGTACTGTTGGCGTTACTGTGCAAATAGTGGCTGTTGACTGTACTGTGCAAATAGTGGCTGTTGACTGTACTGTGTAAATAGTGGTTGTTGACTGTACTGTACAAATAGTGGCTGTTGACTGTACTGTGCAAATAGTGGCTGATGACGTGGCGAAATCCTGAGCGTCCAAACTGTTTTTAATCTGATGGCCATGATTTACTCGATGTAACTATAAAAAGGGGGCCTCCCCCCCTAATTTGGCATCTCTGAATCCATTTTTGGGATCCATTTTCTGTAATTCTCTCTCTATCTTGTATTTTCTATGTATTTTAATAAATTCCCATTTTGCCCCTAGTTCAACTATGAGTGGCTAATTTTCTTTCAAGCTTGGGTTGAAGGTGAAGTCTCAACATGTGTCATGGGCTTGATTTGGTAAATTTACTTTCTCTTCCCCTCTAGTTTTTGTGGATGTTTTGACTTCTCGTCGACAAATAATACTAATCTTGTCTAGTATTGCCCTGGTTCCACCAGCTCCCTAGTATAAGATTATTATTATTTGGCACGTTAAGCCCTGAGCACCATATTTATTAGAGCGTGGTTCATGAGGTGTGGATTCCCCCCTCATGATTTAATTGGTATTAATATGGAACAATTAGCCCATGATGCATGTTGATACGGATCCAGATACCCAAGTACGTCAATTTAATAGTTTTCTCTTCAATTTAATAGTTTTCTCTTCAATTTATTCCTGCCATTTTAATTCCACTTTTAGAATTTATTCTTGCCAATTTTAATTTAAGTCTTAGCATATTCCAAATTAATTTCACCACAAATCCAATCACCCATTTACAAATTTAATTCTATAAATAATTAAAATCCACCTCCTCGTGGGATCGACACTCGTCACCATTGATCTACACTACAACAGATTCGTGCGCTTGCGAGTTCAATAAAATTTGCACAACACCTATATTAGTATTTTATGAAATAAGCAGAAAAAGCAATCCCTTTATGTTTTCTTTTCAAAAATGTAAATACCAAGCTTTCTAGTTGCACCGTTATTTGCAAAGATCTTTTCAATGTATTTGTAGATCCCAATATATCTTAATGCATGATCAATTAGTATATGATAGTATGGGTGATGATCTTTCCATTTGCTTCTCTTTTTCTAGTTTTTTGGGCATCATCATCTAACGTAAGCAGGCCTCCTCCATGTTGATTTCTTTAAAGAGTTTGGAGCTTATGCATTCGTAATTCTAAAACATGGGCCAATATGCTTTCTACTTGTTAATCTATTTACTTATTGTCAATTTTCCAGGTTAACTTTGAAGATGCGTAGAGAGGTTTTGTAGAGGTTGGGAAGGTATTTAAAACATAAAGCTTTTAATTCTTCTTTTCCCTGCTTGATATTAGGGGTGGGCAAAATCGGGTTCGGGTCGGGTTCGGGTCAACCCGATCAGGTTTCGGGTTGTTCGGGTTAAACAAGATCCAACCCGAACACAACCCGAATTAATGACCCGACCCGAACCGACCCGAATTATGTTCGGGTCGATTCGGGTCGGGTCATTAATTCAGGTTGGATCGGGTCATTAATATGCCGTAGCCGTTGCTTCCGCTAGATGAATGGGATCCCAATCTCGATTTCCTAGGTATGCTTGCCCTGTTCAGAAACTGAAGCAACTTTTTCTTTTTCTCTTTCACCACACCAAACCCACGAATTTTCACCCAACTGAAGCAACTTTTTCTTTTTCTCTTTCACTACACCAAACCCACGAATTTTCACCCAAACACATACAGTTGATTCCACAGGTACCACGGGCATGCTACTAATGCCTGTTGGACTTTGCAAAACTTATTGCCTTACCCGAAAGAAAAAATCACTTAGCTGGTTTTTTTGTCGACAATCTCCACCTGAGAATATTCAAGGATCCATTACCGGGCAGGGATATAATCAAGATGGGCAGCAAGAGTCCTTATGTTCAAGCAATCTTCCTCTCCTTCTCTGTCACAGTCATCGTCTCCACCCACAGCATCCATACCCTTTATACACCAAATAGTAGCCACAGGGTTTCAACAAACAGAGTCAAAAAGCTTGAGCCTTGAAGCTTGAAACTGGAAGCTTCAAAATCGGGTTTGGGTGGAGAGGATTCGGCCTTCAAGCAGCAGATCGGTGCCGACGGCTCACGGCTGGACGGACGGGATCTCCCCTTTTTGTTTTTTTTTCTTTTACTTCTGTAATTTTGTTCTGTTCTTAATTCTATTCTTAAACGAATTGTTCCCCTTTTTGTTCAAATACTCGAAATCTCGAATTATCAATTGCTATTTGCTTGGCGTTGAGTAGAGTATAAGAAGTTAAGAAATAAGAAAAAAAATATCAATAAGGAGTACAGAGGCAGAAGAAAAAAATTATCATTAAGGAGTACAGAGGCAGAAGAAAAAAAGGATCCAGAGGCAAAATTTTTTTTTTTGGGAACCCGATCGGGTATTCGGATCGGGTCGGGTTTGACCCGAACCGATCACAACCCAATCGGGTTAATCAATTTCAATCCGATCGGGTTTTACTCCCGATTCGATCCGACCCGAACCCGAAATTTATCGGGTCGGGTCGGGTAAAATGCCCACCCCTACTTGATATATGTTTTCCTTATATAGTGTTTCAACATGACCTGATTTCATGCCTCCTCATTTATTCTAGCATCCATAAACACTGAAATTGACCTGATTAGTTTTTCTCCCAAAAATCCAAGAATTATTTTTTGTGGTATACTAATTGATTTTATGTAATTGTAAGTGGGAAAAGAAAAATGAAGCCACTTGTGGATGTTCGGTGACATTATGTGCTTCTTTTTGTTGGTTAATATTTGTTGAATCTTAACTTAGTGCTTTGTTGTTCAGAGCTTGTCCAAGACTTAATTTAGTACTTATATTTGTCTTTTCCAAACAATGATGTAGTTGAATTATATGAATTTAAGTGATGTATTTGAGATATTTCTTATGCAATTGTGTTGCGAGATTTTGTATATTTTATATATTTTGAGTTTTCCTTTGGTTGTAAAACAAACAGGAAAATATAATTAAAATAAAAGTATACTGTTAACCAAAAGAATCATAACATCATTGAATACTGACACTAAATGTTTAAAATGACATTAATAATTTTTGATGTTATTAAGTCAGTGTGCTCTTGATACTGTAGTCTCATAAATTACTGACATATAAATAGTATCATTAAATACTAATGATATCGTGCATTATTTTAGTGATACCATAATGACATGAATTACTGACACTAAAAATTAGTGTCAGTGTGTTCTGGCTGGAGCATTACTGACACAATTAACAAGTGTCAGGAAAAGTAATTACTGACACTAAATTAGTGTCAGTAAAGCCCATTTTTCTAGTAGTGGAAATGGGTTATGAGGTACTTGAAGGGCACTTTAGATCATGGTCTGATGTATAGCAAATCCAAGCAAGAGGTCTGTGAAGTTAGAGGATATGTTGACTCTGATTTTGTAGGTGACTTGGACAGAAGAAAATCTATCTCTGGATATCTGTTCATGTTGGACAACTGTCTTATAAGTTGGAAAGCTACCTTATAGCAAATAGTAGCTTTGTGATCTACTGAGGCAGAATTTGTTGCTGCAACAGAGACAATAAAAGAATCAAGGTGGTTGAGAGGGTTACTAAATGAACTCTGGTTGAAGCAAAGAACATTGCAGATTTTTTGTAACAATCTGAGTGCTATTCAGCTCATCAAAAACCAGGTTTATCACGAGAAAACCAAGCACATTGATGTAAAGTTTCACTTTATCAGAGATGAGGTTGCAAAAGGGTCAGTTGTAGTAATTAAAATATATACAGATATCAACCATACTGATATGTTAACCAAAGTGCTACCAACAGCCAAATTTAAGTTCTGTACAAACTTAATTGGTGTTGGCAGTAGCTCTAGTTCTTAAACTGTGTGTTTTTTGAAGGTTTTTTTGTACTACTTGATTGAGATGATTAGCTGAATCGAGTCTGCAAGGTGGAGAGTGTGAGGAAATAAGTTGTTGGTCATTGGGTTTAAATGCAAGATTTGAAGAATTCTAGGGGCAGTGTGTAGATCGACTTCAGCTAGATAGGTCTGATTGAAAACTTAAAGTTGTTGTGGCAGAATTCGTTGAAGAGTTTGTTATAGCTTTTCCAGAAAAATCTGAATAAAAGCATGTGTGTCTAGCCTCTGATATCATATTGATATCTTCTTCATTTCTTGGTCATTTTGCTAGCAATTTGGTTCTTTGTGATCCTTGTAATTCCTTCTCGGTGATTAGCTTGTATTTTCGATTGTTGAGATCAATAAAAGAGCAGTTTTTTCCTTTATCAAGTTGTGTACTTGAAACTGTGCTATGATCAGTTTTCTTGTGGTTTCTTTCTTGATTAATTTGCTCTGATCTATTCTTTCAAGTTCAATTCGTTATAGTGCTCCTTGAAACTTCTTGTGTAGTTATTAGAAGTTATAACATAGTTGATAGGATAAATAACACTAGATATCATTCTAGTACTGGACCAAGCCAACATGATTAATTTATGTACTAACCGAAGTGTGATTAGATTTCATTTCAATCAAAATGACTCAATGAGATTTTAATAATGTATGAAGTGCTCTAGTCCAAATGATTCTACAAGATAGATTTTTATAAATAATCCTAGAGGGAATTATAAAAGGGGGTTTTATTGATTAATGGAATTGTTGTTATAATAATAAGATCTCTCTATTTATAATAGAGGAAATCTATTTCCCTAAGTTAACTTAAAAAGGGAAACTAAATTGAAGTTGCAATAGAAATAAAAGATTAAGACACATACCATAATTAACTCTAATTAAAATAAAAAATTTAAAAATAACAAAATTTCTTTAATCCTAAAATAATGTCCTAAATCAAAGATTATTATCAAATTGTCTTCAATTAAAATAATTTGCTACTTTTTTTCCTTTTTTGAAGCCATGATGTGATATGCGGTCTCAGTAAGATGTTTGCCGAAAATAAAATTAATCTTTTAAGGAGATATTTAATCAAACAAGTGACGTAAATTCAAGTAACAGAATACCCTACAATCATTTCAATAGGATATAAATCTCAATCCCTATTAGTATTACAAGACTCAAGTAATTTCAACTGAAAATACTACACATTCAATTATTACCTGAAATCAACATCATTCTTGGTGGAATTAGTGAAGAAATGTCGTTCTGATGGAATCCATGAAATTAGAAAATATGTTTTAAATGCACCATTAATATATCTAGCATTATTTATAAAAATAAAAATATAAAGAAGCCCAATATCATTGTATTAAATAAAAGGATCATATGGTTAATTTAACCTCTCGAGTTGAAGTAAAATATCTCTCGATACATTTAATTCGGAAGATGAGGTAGGGTGCATGACAACTTAAAAAATAAACTAATGCCATGCATGTTACTATTAAAAGAAATTCATCTTCAAAATAATTGTAGGCACATTTTCGGTTAGCCGTAAAAGAGGATGCCCAAAATCTATATATTCTATTTTAATCAAGTGTAAAAAAATGCTATAACTTCAATTTCTATTTTGATTAAACAACTCGGATTGTTATGTAGTCCAATTGTGCCATGCATGTTTGATATGAGCTTGAATGTCGCTTAAAATAAAATGCTTGGTGTAGGCGAAGAAGATAAATATAAAGTCCAATGCCCCAAAAACCCAAGGGTTCCTCCGCAAGGTTCATCCACGGAGGGTGAGTCAGGGCCTAAGATCAGGCCGAAAGGCATAGTCAATGGACAACAGGTGAATATTCTTGTACTACCCCTTGTTGGTCCCGAGGGACAGAGGAGGCTAGGTTAGCCGAAAGATGGTTATCGGTTCAAGGACGCAAGGTGCCCCTGCTTTTCAGGGTAAGAAGGGGTAGAGAAAATGCCCTGAGACTTTATAAAAGGTCAAAATGTATATTTATAAAAGGTCAAATCGTCATTTTACAATCTAAGTCTCACTAACATTTTTACTTTTATGTATTTAAGTTTTTTAATCTTTGATTTTGTCTATTCTATTATAATTTAGGTATTTTATGCATTTCAGGGGTGTTTTGATTATTTTACAATTAACAAGAAATCGTACACCAAAATAGATAATAATTTTAAGCTTATAATAGGTAAAAAAACTTAGCAAAGGCATAAAAAACAAAATTATAATTTTAGGATTTTGGTGGGGCCCAGCTGATGTGCATTAACCGATGACGTGGCAGCAACTATTGCGCTGACTAATGATGTGGTAGCATACTACTAGACTGAAAAATGAGTTTACAATACATATAATCAATACTAGTTGACTTTTACGTTAACCGATGAAGTTGCAGCATATTATTAGATTGAAAAATGCAAGTACGTTACATGCAATTCATCAAGTCACAACCTTGGTGACGTGTTCCATCCAATTAGAGCTTGCCAAGTGTAAAATCCTGAGTGCCCAAATTGGTTTCATCTGATGGCCATGATTTACCTGTTGTATCTAAATATAATGGACTCTCCCCCTAATTCAATAGTTCTGAATCCAAATTTGAGCTCCATTTTCATGTAATTTTCTCTCAATCAAGTTTTTTTAAAGGTATTTTAGTATAAAATTACCATTTTACTCCTAGTTCAATATGAGTGGCTAATGTAGTTTCAAGCTTGAGTTGAACGTGAAGTTTCAACATGATCTATGGGCTTAATTTGGTAAGTTTATTAACTCTCTCTAATTTTTATGGATTATTTTGACTCATCGTTGATTGATAGTAATAATCTTGTCTAAATTGTGTAAGGTACACCGATTCCTTAGTGCGAGATCATTACTATTTGGCACGATGAGCACTTTACACTGTATTTATTAGTGAGAAATGATGCATAAATTAACAAGTACACTAGTCGACACGAGTAATATAATGAAGAGTAAAGTATCGTTCCACAGAGATTGTATATCCTATTAGCTACTGAAATTGTTATAACCCTAATTTATTTGAATAATCGAATAGGCATATTTAGATTAACAATTAATTTGAAACAAAATAGCTAAAAGTTAAATAAATATGCAAGGAGTAATAGAAATCACCAAGAAAAGAAGACAGTAGGGCATATGATTTTACCATAACTAATTCAATTTAATCCTCCATTTATGTTATTAAAATTTATTATCCTTATTGACTGTGAATTTCCCTAATATATCCAATATCCTCTCCTGGACAATATTAAAAATACCTTCACATATTAATCCACTATATCTCTAAGTGAATTTAAATATGCAAAGATTCATTAATCTCTATGGAAATTCTTGGGTAAATTGCACTAATTACGTTGGCACATCTCTGTCTTTTGTTCAATTCATGGCATCCATTACACAGAATAAAGACACATAAATCTCCTCTCGGGCTTATTATGTATTCTCAAATCATTAAAAAATTTGCTAGATATTTAAAAGCATTAGGCACAATAACAAACACTCAATCATGAAATAATAAACTAAAAATAACATAAATTTATGGAATTAAATCTCCGTAGTTAGGCTACATCGTAGTCCTAACAAAATAAGTTATTTCATGAGAATATAAGAAGAATTCATAAATATTTTAAGAAACATTCAAGCAAGAAAATTGAGAAAAGGGAAAGAAAAACTCAAGAATTAATTCGGCTTCTCTCTAGATATCTTGCGGCTGCTTCTATTTTTTTCTCCTCTTATTTCGCTCTTCTTTTCCTCTAGGCTATTCTTGTATCCTCTTTAATTCTCAAACTGGTGGCCTTTTTATAATAACAGTGCTAGCCGCCCTTTTCAATTCCTAAGCCAACAAGAATTCTTTTAAAGCCCATCACATGCTTGCCAATTAATTGTCAAAGTGTTCTCCACGTAATTGCATGCATGATGATTAATTAAATTAAATCTTCCTTGATTTGTTTCAATTAAATTTTTTTATTTGTTTCTCTTTTGATTCCTTCAAGCAGATTTCTTCCTAAATGCTCTGATTTAATTCCTCTTTAATCTCATAATATACCTAAAATAATGAAATAAAAAAATTAAGATAAATTAACATAATAAAATATAATTTAACATAAACTTAAGTTAGGAAAATATTAAAATAATATATAAACGTTGACATAGAATGTATCTAATTTATTCAGTGGACAATCTTACCTTATTGTCAACGACATGGTTATTATCACCTGGCACAATGTGTACTTGACACCACGTGTAGTAGAACATTATTTTCCCCTGACACCATGAGTACTTGATGCCATATTTACTAGAATGAGGACTATGAGGAGTAGAAATACACCCTCTTAAATTAATTAGAACTAAAAATGAATATTAAGCCCATTTTGCAATATAAGAAAATTGGCAATAGATGACAGACACTTTATGACAGATTCTAGACAAAATAGCTTATGTCATAAAACTATGATGGACTCGTGATAGAATTGTCCATCAAGGATTAACGATAGACTTATGATAAAATTATTTTCTATCATAAATGTTCGATAGAACGGTGATAGAACGGTAATAGAAACAATATCAGTTGTACGATCAGTCGTCACCACCAATTGAGCTCATCACAAGATTTTGAGAATTCGAGATCAAGCCCACCTACTATAGTTATCATTCTGTTGTTGGAATAACCAATTAAACACTAAATGACGCTTGTTGTCATTGCTTCTTCACTAGCAATACGAATCACCAGCGATCGGGCACATCATCGTAATCACCACACATCAGTGAACAAAGCCCAGTCAAACCCTAACTGGACACTAACCCAAACCCTACTGTGTCTTAAAATCGAAGGTATGAATTTTGGCTTTAGTTTCTATGGTTCAATTTTATGAAATTTGTGAAATTTTAATTAGCAAATGTGATGCACTTTTCTCAATCTATTTTGAATAGGCAATATTTGAATTGGATATGTGTTAGCCTATATGGCTATAGATATTGATTTTAATGATAACAAACAACATGTATTGATTAAAAAAAGATTTATGAATTGTGTTTTTATAATAAGAAAATGATGTTATGGAATCAAAGTGTTTTGGACTAAAATGAAAATACTTTAAAACCTTTGATATTGTTTTGAATTTCGAATTTGGACTTATTTGAAAATCTTAAAATATTTTGGGTCATTCTATAATTTCACATATTTTAGGTCATATCTTAATTTCATAAAGTTTTAGGATTAATAAAGTAATATTTAGAAATTCTGAAATTGGACCTAATTGAAAAGTTTTATAATACTTTGGGTCATAACATAATTTTATAAAGTTTTGGGGTCAAACGTAATTTTAAAACATAGTTCACTGTAGTAGTTACTGTAGCAAGCAGATATCCGAATCCTGACAAATGATAGACCGGATTCGGGCAGAATGTTTCTAGAACTTAAACGGCTAACCGGATTTCACAAGCGACATACCGGATGTTTAGAAATTCAAAATTGTGGTTGTAATGGTAACATTAAAAGGCTAACCGGATGTCCATAAATGGTAAGCCGGTTATGACCAAATTGTGCATAACTGCTAGTTTTTTAGCTCAAACTATAAAAACTCAAATCCAATTCATTTTCAAGCCCTCCAGAAAGCATAAACAAAAAGCACATGAGATACCTTGAGCTTTTAATTTGCAAATCACAAAAACATTAAATCATCTCATGCTCTTCATTTTTGAATATCTACTCTTTGAGTGAGTTTTATTTTAACTTTCATTTCTTCATCTTAATTGTAAGAGTTTGAGTGTGTGAGACACTTGAGTGAAGAGATTGGGAGATAATCTCTTTATTGTAAAGGTTCATTGACACCTTGAAGTCAATTGTAAACGGTTGAAGCCTTGGAAAGGATCGGATAGTGAAATCCTCAAGCTTGGATCGTTTAGAGGCGTGGACGTAGGCGGGGATTGTCAAACCACATAAAAATTCGTATGTTTGTTTCTCTTCTCCCTTACTCATTTGTTATTGTGCTTTTATTGAACTTATTGCTTTCAATTTTTATTAAGACATTAGATTGCTCGTTGTGTGGATTTGTTAGGATAATTTTTAAAATTCCAATTCACCCCCCTTTTGGGTTGCACAATTATATTTCATTTGGTATTAGAGCAAGGTGCTCTTATTTAGACTTAACCGTCTAGAGCTAAAGATCAATGGCAACTCAAAATGATTCCACATTTAGGGAAGGACAGTCCACCGCTAGACCACCTTACTTTGATGAAAATGATTACCCGTATTGAAAAACTAGGATGAGAATTTACTTGCAAGCCTTAGATTATGAAATTTGGGAAATCGTTAATGATGGTCCTTTCATGCCTTTGACTAAAAATGAAGTCGGGGAAGATATTCCAAAACCTTCACGGGAATGGAATGAATTCGAAAAGAGAAAAGCTTCTCTAAATTCCAAGGCTATGATGCCTTGTTTTGTGCACTAGATAAGAAAAAGTTTCATAGAGTGTCTAGTTACGAAAGTGCTAATGAAATTTGGCACAAATTTGAAGTTGTTTATGAAGGCACGAACCAAGTGAAAGAATATAAAATAAGTAGGTACACTCGACAATATGAATTGTTCCAAATGGAACAAAATGAGAATGTGCACTCTATGTATACTAGATTTACGAACATAGTGAACACTCTAGGAGCCATAGGAAAGACCTTTTCAAATAGTGAGAAAGTTAAGAAAATCATTACGTCGCTACTTAAGGAATGGAGACAAAAAGGACTGTCATTGAGGAAGCCAAAGATTTAAATGTATTACTTATTGATGATTTAATTGGTTCTCTCATTTCATATGAAGAAGATTTGGCAGCGGAAAAAAGTCATGAGGAAAAGAAGAAAAACATTGCTCTCAAGGCTTCAAAACGTGAGAGTGATGAGGAAAGCGAAATGGATGATGAGGCGTTGGCAATGTTTGCTAGAAGATTTAGAAAATTTTACAAGAAGAATAATGAGCAGAGAAAGTTCAAAGGCTACAAGAATAAGAAGGATAAGAAAAAGCCAATCACTTGCTATGAATGTAAGAAGCCCGAACACATACGACCGGAATGTCCTCTTCTCAACAAACTCAAGAAGAAAGCTATGGTAGCGACATGGGATGATAGCGATGAGGAAACAAGTGATGATGAAGAGGAACAAGAAATGACAAATTTAGCTCTCATGACCTTTTGGGAAGAATCATGTGATGAACTTGATGAGGTGAGTATTCTTCCTACATATGATGAATTACATGATGCCTTTAAGGATTTGCATGATGAGTTGATGAAAATTGGTAAAAAGAATATATGTCTTAAAAAGAAGATGATAGAGCTTAAAAATGAAAATGAATCATTTAGTGCAAAGATTACATACCTAGAATTAGAGAATAAAACATTGTATGATAGAATTGCATTATTTGAGAATTCTAGCACTCCACATGAGCACTTAGAGTCACACATGCATGACTTGAAAAATAAAAATGAAATGCTTAGAAAGAAGAGCAATGAACTAAATGAGATTGTGCTAAAATTCACAAATGGGCAAAAGATATTGAACAACTTACTAAACTCACAAAAACGTGTTTTTGACAAAAAAGGCATTGGTTATAAGCCAAATTTGAAACAAAAATATTACAAGAGTTATTTTGTGAAGAATACATCTATTAACAATTTGTATGTCATTATTGTAATCAAGATGATCATATGAAAAACAGATGTGTAGTGAAGATAAACACATATTATGGTGTAAAATGTGTTTGGGTTCCGAAAGGAACCATTGCTAACTCTCAAGGACCTAAAAAGGTTTGGGTACCTAAAACTTGAGATTCTCTGTACAGCGCTTGAAGAGAAGAAGAATAAGTGGTACTTGGACAATAGTTTTTTAAGACATATGACAAGGAATTATTCTTGGTTTTCAAGTTTTACTAAGATCGAAAATGGTGGAGATGTATCGTTTGGAGATAATTCAAAAGGAAAAATCATTGGCATTGAAAATGTCGGTAATGTATCCTCTACTCTTATTGAAAATGTGTGTTTGGTTGAAAACTTAAAACACAACTTGCTTAGTATTAGTCAATTATGTGATAAATGATATAGAGTTGTCTTTGATGAATCAAAATGTGTTATTGAGAATGCATGTGATGGGAAAGTTTTGTTTGTAGGAAATAGATATGTTAATGTCTATACCATTAATATAGATTGTGCATCGACAAATGATAAATGTTTCTCCGCATTGCATGATAATGGTTGGTTGTGGCATAGAAGATTAGGTCATGCAAGCATGGATTTGATTTCAAAAATCGTGAAAAATGATTTGGTTAAAGGTCTTCCAAAACTCAGTTTTAAAAAAGATAGAATTTGTGAAGCTTGCCAATTTAGAAAACAAATCAAAACTTCTTTTAAAAGCGAGAATCATGTTTCTACTTCAAAACCACTCAATTACTTCACATAGATTTGTTTGGACCTTCTAGATATGCTAGTTTAAGTGGCAAGTTTTATGCATTTGTAATTGTAGATGATTATTCTATATACACATGGGTATTGTTCTTAGCTAATAAGGATGATGCCATTAATGCATTTTGAATTTTTGGTAAAAAGGTCCAAAATGAAAAAGGTTATTCCATTACTTGTATTAGAAGTGATCATGGTGGAGAATTTGAAAATCATGCATTCGAAAGTTTTTATAATGACTTTGGCATTGAGTATCAATTTTCATCACCTAGGACTCCACAAAAAAATGGAGTTGTAGAGAGAAAGAATAGGTCTATTCAAGAAATGGCTAGGACCATGTTGAATGAAAATTCTTTGCCAAAATATTTTTTAGCCGAAGCCGTCAACACCGCTTGTTATGTTTTGAATCGTGTGTTGATTAGACCTAATCTTAATAAAACTCCATATGAGTTTTGGAAAGATAGAAAACCCAACATTGGCTATTTTAAAGTCTTTGGATGCAAATGTTTTGTTTTGAACACAAAAGATAATCTTAGTAAATTCGATCCAAAATCTGATGTTGGTATCTTTCTTGGTTATTCAAACTCAAGCAAAGCTTATAGAGTTTATAATAAAAGAACTTTGGTTGTGGAAGAATCTATGCATGTTACATTTGATGAGTCTAACCCCTCCTCTACGGAGAAAGTTGTTGTTGATGATAAAGAAGAAGAACAACAACAAGAAGAAGCATCAAATGACAACCAAAAAGGTGCATCACATGGAATTCAAGAGGAACATCATGAAGAAACAAATGCAGAGTAAAATGAAGGTACTTCTCAAACACTCCCCAAGGAGTAGAGGAATGTCTCTTTTCACCCTAAGGATGTAATTTTAGGAGATCCCTCACGAGGTGTTACCACTAGATCATCTCTTAGGAACACATGTGAGCATGCTGCATTTATTTCTCAAATTGAACCAAAATCCTTTGCGGATGCGAAAAATGATGAATCTTGGATTATGGCAATGCAAGAGGAGTTGAATCAATTTGAGAGATACATTGTGTGGGAATTAGTTCATAATCCAGAACATCAATCCATTATAGGCACTAAATGGGTACTTAGAAACAAAATGGATCAATCTGGTGTGGTTGTAAGAAATAAAGCTAGATTAGTGGTTCAAGGTTACAACCAAGAAGAATGAATTGATTTTGATGAAACATTTGCACCTGTAGCAAGGTTAGAATCCATTAGGATGTTGTTAGCATATGTATGCATAAGGATTTTATTTTATATCAAATGGATGTCAATAGTGCTTTCTTAAATGGTTATATTATGGAGGAAGTTTATGTGAAACAACCTCTTGGTTTTGAAAATAAAAAAATTCCAGATCATATGTATAATTTATCTAAGGCTTTGTATGGACTAAAACAAGCACCTAGAGTTTGGTATGATAGGCTTAAAAACTTCTTGTTCGATAACGATTTTTAGATGGGAAAAGCGGACACAACCTTATTTGTTAAGCATAAGAACCAAGATATACTTATTGTTCAAATTTATGTTGATGATATTATTTTTGGTTCTACTAATTAGTTGTTGTGTAAAGATTTTTCATCTTGTATGAGTAAAGAATTTGAGATGAGTATGATGGGAGAGTTAAAGTACTTCCTTGGACTCCAAATCAAACAAAACGAGGAAGGAATTTTCATAAATCAAGCCAGTTACGTGAAAGATCTACTCAAAAGATTTGGCTATGATAATGGAATGACAAAACGCACTCCAATGAGTACTACCATCAAGCTGGACAAGGATAAGAAAGGTAAGGAAGTTGATATCAAGACATATCGAGGTATGATCGGATCCTTACTCTACTTGACTGCTAGTAGGCCTGATATTATGTTTAGTGTATGCTTGTGTGCTAGATTTCAATCTTGTCCTAAAGAGTCACACATGCTTGCTGTCAAACGCATTTTTTGATATTTGATTGGCACCATTAATCTTGGCCTTTGCTATCCTAGGGGAACTCATATTGACTTAACTTGTTTTTTGGATGCCGATTTTGCTGGGTATAAGGTTGATAGAAAAAGTACTAGTGGAACATGTCACTTCCTAGGCCATTCTCTTGTCTCTTGGTTTAGTAAGAAACAAAATTCGGTTGCACTTTCAACCACCGAGGCAGAATATATTGGCCCAGGTAATTATTGTGTACAAATTCTTTGGATGAAACAAACCTTTAGAGATTATGGTATTAAACTTGATCAAATACCTATCTTGTGTGACAATACTAGTGCTATAAATATTTCCAAGAATCTCATTCAACATTCTAGGACTAAGTATATAGAAATTAGACATTATTTCCTTAGAAATCATGTTAAAAAAGGAGATGTTGTAATTAAATTTGTTTCTACTGAAAATCAGCTTGCGGATATCTTTACTAATCCTCTTAGCGAAGAGCATTTTATAAAGATAAGACATGAGCTTGGAATGATGAATGTTGCATCTTGACTTATGTTTTACTACATGGCTTGATATGTTTGTTATTATATGGATTTATGGTTCATGAATTAGATAACTTGATATGCTTGTAATTTTATAATTTTATGTTTCATGCTTTAAATGGCTTATTGAAAAGTTTTAAATCTCAAAATGATTTAAAATTAATCAATTTTAAAAGCCAAAAATAAAATGGTGTGTGTAATACAAGTATAAGAGCTTGCCAAAATTCAATTAAAGACAAAAAGATTTCCAAGTCTAAACCGGAATTCCACTTCCTCCCATCCGAAAAACTGCTTTCTTGTTGATTCCTCTCGGAACAAATTTTGGATAACCGGATTTATCAAACTGGTAAGCCGGATTAGCTTTGGTTGCTCTCGGGTCAACATTTGGATAACCGGATTATCAATCCGGAAAACTGAATTTTCTAAGCCTCCTCTCTGCCTCAAAACCGGACAACCGGTTCTTCAAATTCGGAAGACTGGTTACAGTTTGCTTGGTTCTGCCACACAACCGGATAACCGGTTCTTAAAATTTGAAAAATCGAATTCGTAAAGCAATGGTCTGTCTCAAAACCGGCCAGCCGGTTATGCAAACCGACAAGCCAAATCAGCCTTGACACATTCTGGACGTTATCCGGACAACCGGATCACACATCTGTCAAGCCGTTTTTGGCTTTCTTGCTTTTGGACACTAACCAGTTAGCCAGTTAGTGACATCCGGCAAGCCGGATTCGTGCTTATGATAACTGTTCATCTTCTCTCTCTCATTCGGCAATCCGAATCTCGTTCTCTCTCTAAAAACCGGTTCCTCTCTCTCATTTTTCACTCCAAAATCCACTTTTTCTACTCGATTTTGAAACAAATCAATTCATAAATCCTAATCCCCATTCATTCTTATGCCTAAAAACATTCTTAAAATCTATTTTCAACGTCTAAAACTCTAGATCCTAATTTCAACCCAGGGTTTAACCGAATTTTTGTCTCTCTAAAATTCTTCTCCTCAAGTCATTTTTTTATCCAAATTCCTTCTCAAAATCACTTTCAATCTTCATAATCTTCATTCTCTTTGCTTCTTTCAACTTCAAATCCCTCCAAATCAACATGTCAAGCTCTGGCCAGTTCGAAGAAAAGGCAAAGAACTGGTTCAATCAACCAACCGGTCACGGCAAGCAGGGGGCACCTCCAATCAATCCAATTTTGAGTCCACTCACTTTCAGATCAAGAAGCATTTAGCCAAACGATTTCATCAACAGTTCATGACTCGTGAGGTACTCCAAACTTTGTCTTACTGGATTGGTTAAATAATCTTAGTATTAGCAATAGAACTTTATTGCAATAGTTAGAAGATGTTGGTTGGCTTAATGCACTTGTTTTTGAGGAAAATGTATATCCCGACTTGGTGAAAGTGTTTTACTCGAATATGGATTGTTCCGCAGATAAAGAGAATCGAGTAATCACCACAGTTGGAGGAGTTTCGATTGAGTTCGATGATTCAGAGTTGAATTCTATTCTAGGAACTTCCGATCATGGCCTAGAAATTTTTTCACCTAGGAAACCTCCTGATATTGATGACTATGTTTATATTGATGCTATTAAGAATATATGTCGTCATATTGACCTTTCAGATGAAGATTGTACTATCCATTTTCGTACCCAATGTCTTTGTCTTCAAACTCGGATAGTACTTCGTTTTATTCAGAGTATTGTCCTTCATAGATCAGGCCATTTGGATGAGGTCTCTCATATGGATGTTTCCTTGATTGATTGTATTCTTAGACATCGTCCAGTTGACTTAGGATATACCATTGTTCGAAACATGCTCAGTATACCTAAGTTGATTACCCGCTCCCTTCCATATGGTCATTTCATTACCCAAATCCTGAAATATTTTGATGTATGGATTCAAGAACCATCGTGTAGACCGTCTAAAGGTATCGGGGATGATGTTGAGTGTTAGAAAGTGCATATTTATAAAGGAGAAAATCGTTATTTTACATATCAAGTATTACTAACAACCCTTACTTTTATGTGTTTAAGTTCCTTGTTATTTAATTATGTGTGTTTTATTTTAATTAAGTATTTTATGTATTTTAGGGGCATTATAGTCATTTCACAATAAACGAGAGATCAAATGGCAAAACGGATATCATTTTTGAACTTAGGACGGTCGAAAACCTTAGGAGGAGCATAAAAGGAGAAATGGCACTGTTCACATATACGGTACTATTCACATGTACGGATACTGTCTACGTTACTGTTCACAGCACTGTTCACATGTACGGATCGATGACGTGGCATTGACCGATGACTTGACATTGACTGATGACGTGTCAAGATCCTGTTGGACTAAAATTCTCATGTACTGTTTATGGTGACGTGGCAGCATATTAGTGGATCAAAAAATGCACGTACGGTACATGCAACACATGGGATTATTACTGTGCAAACCGCGTTACTGTTCAAACCGTGTGTAAACCGTGTTACTGTACAAACCGCGTACTGTTCACGCGTACTGTTGACTGATGACGTGGCGCAATCCTGAGCGTCCAAACTGTTTTTAATCCGATGGTCATGATTTACTCGATGTAACTATAAAAAGGGGGCCTCGCCCCCTAATTTGGTACCTCTGAATCCATTTTTAGGATCCATTTTCTGTAATTCTCTCTCTATCTTGTATTTTCTACGTATTTTAATAAATTCCCATTTTGCCCCTAGTTCAACTATGAGTGGCTAATTTTCTTTCAAGCTTGGGTTGAAGGTGAAGTCTCAACATGTGTCATGGGCTTGATTTGGTAAATTTATTTTCTCTTCCCCTCTAGTTTTTGTGGATGTTTTGACTTCTCGTCGACAAATAATACTAATCTTGTCTAATACCGTCCTGGTTTCACCGGCTCCCTAGTATAAGATTATTATTATTTGGCACGATAAGCCCTTAGCACCATATTTATTAGAGCGTGGTTCATGAGGTGTGGATTCCCCCTTCATAATTTAGTTGGTATTAATAAGGAATATTTAGCCCATGATGCATGTTGATACGGATCCAGATACCCAAGTACGTCATTTAATATATTTACACTTCAATTTATTCTTACCATTTTAATTCCAATTTTAGAATTCAATCTTGCCATTTTAATTTAAGTTTTAGCATATTTCAAATCATTTCCACCACAAATCCAACTACCCATTTACAAAATTAATTCTATATATAATTAAAATTCACCTCCTCGTGGGATCGACACTCGTCACCATTAATCTAAACTACAACAGATTCGTGCGCTTGCGAGTTCAATAAAATTTGCACAACACGTTTTTGGCGCCGTTGCCGAGGAGGTAAGTAATTTTAATTCATAGAATTAATTTTTGTGAATATTTCCATTTAATTGTTTTCTTGTATTTAAAAAAAAAGTAAAAAAAGGTGAATCTACATTTAAAGGTTAGTATTTCTTTTCTTTTTCTCTTCTTTAAAATTCTGTAATTTAATTTTCAATTTATTTTCTTTGTAATTTTTTTTTTTGTTTATCTTATTAATTTATTTTTAGTTAATTTATTTCACGTATTTTTTGTGTGTATTTTTATAGTAAGGTTGTAATAGCGCCATAAGGTTAGTATCGTAATTTCTCCTTCATTTTTATTTTTATTTGTTTTGTTCCCATCTTTATTTTTATTTTATTTGTTTGTTTTGCATGCATGGTCGTAGGTCATTATTACCTAATCTTGAATCTATAGAACTTGAATTAGAGAAAACACTTCGAACACACAAAAACGTTCAAAATAAAATGGATTTACAAGCACCACAAGAGAGGCCATTTAAGGACTACTTCAGTTCTTTAGCCAATTTGAGCACATCATGCATACGATACCCAAATGTAGCTGCTAGGAGTTTCGAACTAAAACCTAGTGTGCTAAATTGTCTCCCCACATTCTATGGCTTAGAAAATGAGGACCCATATAATTATCTGAATGATTTTCATGCTATTTGCCAAACTTTTAAATATGAAAATTTTTCAGACGATGATGTTAAACTTAGACTATTCCCATTTTCTTTAAAAGATAGAGCTCGTTCATGGCTTAATACATTGCCTGCTAATAGCATTTCATCATGGGAACAAATGGTTACAAAATTTTTAAATAAATATTTCCCAGTGCATAAAACCAATACTATTCGCAGGGAAATCTCGGAGTTTACCCAGAGAGATGACGAGCAGTTTTTTGAAACATGGGAGCGATTCAACGGGCTACTCTTGAAGTGTCCACATCATGGGTATGAGAAATGGCACGAATGCCAATACTTTTTGGAGGGATTATTGCCGAATATGCAAGAATGGCTAATGGCAACAAGTGGAGGAGAGCTAATGTCAAAAAGTGCATCAGAGATTTGGAAATTCTTCCAACGACAAGCAGATAATTCCCAACAACGGAGTCGATCACTCAGGAATACTAGAAGGATTAAGGGAGTAAATGAGGTTCAAATTGGCGAGTCAACTTCAGGAATCAAAGAAGTCAAGGAGATGGTTGAAGGTCTCGCTCGACAAATAGCATCGTTATCAACTGCTAAACCCACAGAGCCACATGACCTTGACTCATATCCAGATCAAGCCAATGCCATAGGAGTAATGAGAAAACCATCGAATTACAACCCATACTCCAACACATATAACCCTAGATGGAGAGACCACCCCAATTTTTCATGGCCTCAAGGATTCCAACAAAATGGACCAGCAGCTCCAGCTCCACCAATGCAACTAATTCCTCAAAATCCTTAAGCCTCTCAGCCTTCATTCAGACCATTCAATCAGAACCAGAACTACTCTCAACCCAGACCATGGGAGGATGCATTCCAGAATTTCAGGAATGTTACTCACTCCACGATTGAGCAACAAGACCGCACCATTGATGGACTACGAAATGAATTGAGAGCAGCCTTCAACTCGCAAGCTCAATCAGTTTCAAGCCTGAAAAAGATGGTGGGACAACTTGCTTCTTCAGTTCAGACCTTGGCAATGACTGTTGAGAAAGGTAAATTTCCAAGTCAACCAGTGCCTAACCCTAAAGGAGTGCATGAAGCAAGTACCAGTTTACCACAGCAGCATGGAGAGGTCAAAGCCGTCATGACCTTGCGGAAAGGCAAAGAAGTCGACAACAAAGTGGAGATGCCTGTGACAAAAGAAAATCAAATTGTACCTGTGAGTGTTGAGAACTCATCACCGGAGGAGAAAGAAGAAACCAACCCACGAGAATATGTTCCCAAAGCTCCATTTCCTCAGAGGTTAGCTAAAGGAAAAAAGGGAAAATCCACAGGTGAATGTCAACATCCCTTTACTTGATGCTATAAAACAAGTTCCATCTTATGCCAAGTTTCTTAAAGACCTGTGTACTAAAAAGAGAAATATGCATGTTCAAAAGAAGGCATTTTTAACAGAAAACGTTAGTTCTATACTCCAACATAAAATTCCTTTAAAATGCAAAGACCCAGGCTCCCCCACTATCTCATGTAGCATAAAGAACCACACAATTGAGAATGCTTTGTTGGATTTAGGAGCTAGTGTAAATTTGTTGCCTTACTCAGTTTTCGTGAAACTTGGACTTGGAGAATTACACCCAACTCCAGTGGTGTTACAGCTTGCAGATCGGTCCACGAAAATACCTCGTGGTATTGTGGAGGACGTGCTTATCCAGGTAGACAAGTTTTATTTTCCTGTCGATTTCATTGTAATTGACACTCAACCAATACAGGATTCAAGGAAGCACATCCCCATTATCCTAGGCCGACCTTTCTTGGCAACTGCGGATGCTCACATTCAATGCAGAAATGGAAATATGCAGTTGTCTTTCGGCAACATGACTATGGAGCTGAACATCTTCAACATTGCCAAGCAACCTCACAATACAGATGATGGAATTGTTGATGTGGATTTAATTGAAGCATTAGGTGATGACACTTTTGTTTCAAACCTTAGTGATGATCCTTTACAAACATGTTTAACTCACTTTGGTTTAAATTTTGATATTGACAGATCGGTCGATGAGGTCAATGCCCTACTTGACTCAGCACCATCCATGGACACTAATAAATGGAAGCCAAGAGTTGAACAACTAGCACCATCAGAAAAGAAACTCATCCCATCATCAGAATTACCACCGAAACTTGAGCTCAAACCATTGCCCAACACTTTGGAATATGCATTTTTGGGGGAAGAAAGTACTCTACCGGTAATCATCTCAGCATCCCTCAATGACGAACAAAAAGGTAAGTTGTTGGATGTTTTAAAAGAGCACAAAGGAGCATTAGGATGAACCATAGCAGATATAAAAGGTATAAACCCAGTAGACTGCATGCATTACATTCACCTTGATGAAAATGCTAAATCTACTAGGGAAATGCAACGTCGGTTAAATCCTAATATGAAAGAGGTGGCTAGAACTGAAGTCCTTAAGCTATTAGATGCAGGTATCATTTACCCAATTTCTGATAGTTCATGGGTCAGTCCTGTACAAGTTGTCCCCAAAAAGTCAGGAGTCATTATAGTTACGAATGCCGATAATGAATTGATACCAACTAGAGTAACTACAGGATGGCGTGTATGCATTGATTATAGGAAGTTGAATTCTGTCACACGTAAAGATCATTTTCCTTTACCATTTATCGATCAAATGCTTGATAGATTAGTAGGCCATGAATTTTATTGCTTTCTAGATGGCTACTCAGGATATAATCAAATTCCCATAGCACCAAAAAATCAAGAGAAAACCACTTTCACTTGCCCTTTTGGCACTTTTGCATATAGGAGGATGCCATTTGGATTATGTAATGCACCTGCTACATTTCAACGATGCATGTTGAGCATTTTTTCTGATATGGTCGAACGATTTCTTGAGGTCTTTATGGATGATTTTTCTGTCTTTGGTGACTCGTTTGATCAATGTTTACGTCATCTAACACTAGTTCTGCAGAGATGTATCGAGAAGAACTTGGTCTTAAATTGGGAGAAGTGCCATTTTATGGTAAAACAAGGTATTGTTCTCGGTCACATCATTTCAAGCAAAGGTATTGAGGTTGACAAAGCCAAGGTGGATCTCATTTCTAATCTTCCTCCACCCAAAACAGTCAGAGAAGTAAGATCTTTCCTTCGGTATGCTGATTTTTATAGACGTTTCATTAAAGATTTTAGCAAAGTTTCTAGACCTTTATGCAATTTACTTGCTAAGGATGTACATTTTATCTTTAATGATTCATGTCTTGTGGCTTTTGAAAAATTAAAGCAATTGTTGACATCATCACCCATCATTCAGCCCCAAACAGGAGCTTACCATTTGAACTAATGTGTGATGCATCTGATTATGCAATAGGAGCAGTATTAGGACAAAGAGTTGATCAGATTCCCCATGTTATTTACTATGCTAGTATGACATTGAATGATGCACAGTTGAACTATTCAACAACTGAAAAAGAAATGCTAGCAGTAGTGTTTGCATTGGAAAAATTTCGATCTTATCTCATTGGTTGTAAAATAATTGTGTTCACAGATCATGCTGCTCTTAAATATCTTCTCACAAAGAAAGATGCAAAAGCTAGACTAATTCATTGGGTGTTACTTTTGCAGGAATTTGACTTGGAATTCAAAGATAAGAAAGGCATAGAAAATGTTGTGGCAGATCATCTATCTCGTCTCCATTTTGACACAATTACAGAACAATTACCATTAAATGAGTCATTTCCAGATGAACAATTAATGAGTGTGGAAGTATTACCTTCGTATGCTGATATAGTTAATTATCTTGTTACAGGTAAACTTCCAGAGCATTGGACCAAGCAAGACAAGGCCAAAATTTTTGCAGAAATAAAGAATTTCTTTTGGGATGACCCGTATTTGTTCAAGTATTGTGCAGATCAAATTGTCAGACGATGTGTCCTAGAAAGTGAAATTCAAAATATCCTTTCATTCTGCCATGAACAAGCTTGTGGAGGCCATTTCAGTGCTAAGAAAACAGCGACTAAAGTTTTACAATGTGGTTTCTATTAGCCAACTATATTTTGAGACACTTACACTTTTTGTTCTTCATGTGATAGGTGTCAACGAATGGGGAACATTACACGAAGGAACATGATGCCACTAAATCCAATTTTAGTGGTTGAGATTTTTGACGTATGGGGTATCGACTTCATGGGACCCTTTCCCCCTTCTTTTGGCCATCAATTCATATTAGTTGCTGTTGACTATGTATCAAAATGGGTAGAAGCAATTCCATGTAGAACCAATGATCACAAGGTGGTGATAGGGTTTTTGAAAAGCAATATTGTTTCGCGCTTTGGATTCCCTCGAGCGATAATTAGTGATGGTGGTGCCCACTTTTGTAATAAAGTATTCAAAGCTCTTTTGACAAAGTATTCCATCACTCATAAAGTGGCAACCCCATATCATCCGCAAACCAGTGGCCAAGTGGAGATCTCCAATCGAGAAATAAAGCACATATTAGAAAAGACGGTGAGGCCGGACAGAAAAGATTGGTCATTAAGACTTGATGATGCATTATGGGCATATAGAACGGCTTTCAAGACCCCGATTGGGATGTCACCCTACAGGCTAGTGTATGGAAAAGCTTGCCACCTACTTGTGGAACTCGAGCATCGAGCATCGTGCATATTGGGCCATCAAGAAATTCAATTTTGACATGCAGCAAGCCAGCTCAGAAAGAAGATTGCAACTGGCAGAACTTGAAGAAATTCGCAATGACGCATACGAAAATGCCAAGATTTACAAGCAACGAATGAAAGTCTTCCATGACAAGCATATTATGAGAAAATCTTTCACTCAAGGTCAGAAAGTGCTTTTATTCAACTCTCGCTTGCAACTATTCCCAGGTAAAATACGCTCTCGTTGGTCTGGTCCATTTATTATTCATACTGTTTTTCCACATGGGGCAATTGAAATTAAGGACCCCAAGAACGGTGTCACGTTTAAAGTTAATGGTCAAAGATTAAAGCCATATCTAGAGTACCAACCACATGGAGAAAACACTTAAATAAATTTGAGTGACCCACCAGATTTGAATTGATTTTTTCTTTTCGGTGATTTGATTTCTCTTTCTTTCTTTTTATCATTCTTTTGCTAATTGAAAATTATTTGTGCATAAGTGTGTTTGTTTTACCATTAAGTTTTCTCTTATCCTTGTTAATCATGAGTCTCGTACGTAGACCGTTCCTCCTGAACATTCTTAAACCACTTCAACGTATCAAAACTCATCTCAAAAGGCAGATTCAATCTTGTAAAACACATCGCATTTGGGCTCTACAACCACCAGAGTTAGTAGCCTATGTTGAGGATTTAGAAAGCCAACTCCGAAATATTGAGAGAAGTGTTTACGACATCCAGTTGGAGCTTGAGGTTAATTCAATAAGAGGACGATTTTAATTTTCTTTGTGTGTTTCAATTTGTTTTCTATTTGTGTGCTTTAGTTTGTTACCCCGGTGAAGTGGCGGATAACGGTACTCCATGACAATCAAGTCGGTTACTTCAGTTTCCCATAATAACTGATATTCTGAGGCGAAGGTATGGACAGAAACGAGATTCTAGCAAAGCTTCACAAGCGATTCCCTTCACTTCCTCAGAATGCCCTTCTTACGATCTATAAAGCTCGGTCCGAACGCATGCGATTGCTCATGAGGAATAACATACCTGCTGACATCCGTTGGTTAATCGAGGCGAAAGTACGATTGGCAGGTGAGTTACCTCCAAAATTTATTGCATACATGCCTGGTTGTGGTAAAGGAAATTATGCACGAAAACGACGAGCTCGAAGAATTTCTGTTGCTTGTCATAAGTGTGCCAGAATGAGTTGCAATAAAAACCGATGTTCTTTAGGAATGGTGTCTGATAATAGAGAAGATAAGATTCAATTCATTAGGGATGGCTTGAATAAGGAGTCATTGGATGATATCCTTCTGTCTCTTGAAACGCATCCCAGTGGATATGTGCAAAGAGCGATTCTCCAGTTATGGCCATTATTCCAGAAAGAGCATGCACGATATAGTCTTGGGAATCTGACTATAAACGACCCTGTTTCCCAGTTTATAAGAAAACTGGATGGGAAGCCTATCCTCGACCCATAGAGGGCGTTCAAACCGTTTCTGGACGTAAAACCAGAGGAAGATGTGAGCCACAGTCGCAACTACCTGTACATATCCTTTTACTTTACTGTTATTTTATTTCATTTCACTGTTGTTTTATCATTTGCATTATTGTCTTTAATAATTTTATTACTGTTTGTTTTTACTGTTTACTTTTTGACTATCGAGCCATGTGTTTTACGCGTTATTTGACACTGACATGCCACCTCATACACAGTTGTGATCCATTGTCACCAAGTATCTTAAATATGACTTTTTGTTCAGCACTCACAAATTGTTTTTGAGAAATATTCCAATGGCAGCTACTCCCAATAGACAATTCAAGAACATTTGTGTGCTTTCTGGATTTACCTATGGCAAACATAAAGAGTTCGTTGATGCAGCCATAGATCTTGGTCGAAGCATAGCAAAGAGAAAATTACACTTGGTGTATGGAGGAGGTAACCGAGGGTTATCAAAATTGGTCTCAGAAGCTGCTTTTGTTAGAGGAAGCCAAGTGTTAGGCATCATCCCAAGAGTCCTAAAACCTTTGGGCAGTGTGTCTGACTCACAAACTGGAGAAGAGTTAGTCGTCTCAGGTATGCAAGAACGAATAACTGAAATGCTTAATCATGCTGATGCTTTTATTTTCCTTCCAGGAGATCTTGCAACACTAGAGGCACTTATCACACTAGCATCTTGGGCCCATCTGCACCTGCACCAGAAACCCATTGGTTTGTTAAATGTCAATAATTTTTATGATGGCTTTATCGCATTTCTTAACCATACAATAAAAAACTACTTTATTCCTTCCAGTGCGAAAAAGCTTTTTATTTGTGCTCACACTGCTAATGAGCTACTTGATATGTTACAAGCTTATAAACCAGAGCCAGACCCCTGGAGCTTTGTGTTGGAGCGTTCAAATGATGACGGTAACAGTAGCCGCAGTAAGAAGTACAAATTAGATTTAACCCTCCGCCTGTAAATATTTTCTTCTTTGTTGCACCACCCAGGTGATGTCTTATAAACTCTACTTCTTTCCTTTAAAACATTGAGGACAATGTTTCGTTCTGGTTGGGGGGGAGGGAATAGCAGACAATTGTGGAATATTGGTTAAGTTTTTACTAATTTTTTGCTGTAGAAACTAACTGTTGCTAACTTTTTGTGTTGAAGATGGCTGAATATGGAGTGTAGTGACTCTAGAAACGCATCTTCATCGTTTGAAAAAAAAACAAAAAAAAAATTTCAGATATTTTCTCTTTCTTTATTATGTTTTGATGTTCATTTTTCTTTTTCTTTGTAATTTCTCCTTTATAAATATACATTTTCAAACAAAAATTTTTGAGTTAAAGATGGCTGAATATAGAGTGTAGTGCCTCTAGAAACGCATCTTCTTAAGTAAAAAATAATAATAATAATTTTCGTTTTCTATCATTTTCTAATTAGTTTTTCTGCATCATTTTTCACATTTCTGCATGCGTATTTTCCTTTCACGTTGAGAATAGGTTGGGGGGTAGGCTGTTGTTTAAAAAAAAAGTGTTTTGTTTTAACATTGGATGACATGATGAATTGCAAATTTTAGTATTTGTATTATCTTTAGTCTGAAGTGATGTTACACTATGTTTGCTACTCTACATGTTGATGTCGGAGACAAATATGAGTTGCTTGAAGGAATGAACATGTCATAATAAATACCAAGTGAGTTTTTGAGCCTATCATTTTTCTTGGAGAGTAACCCTTTTGCCCATTCTTTATACAGCTTAGCAGTTTATTATGGTACACGATCTCTAGATTTCTTTTGAGTTAACCCTAAAAAAAATGAAAAAAATGAAAGTGAAAAAAAAAAGAAAAAAAAAGAGAGTGTGTTGCTACATTTGGAAGCTCATCTAATTAGTAGATATTGAAGATTATTTAGAGCCTTAAAAGATGATGGAAAGGCCATCTTTGATCCGTTTGAGCCTTTCTAGCCATCCCTTTTATCAAATATCCATAGTTAACCCTTTTGAGCCTTTAAAAACAATAAAAAAATAAAAAAAAAACCTTTTCTTTGTCAACTTATCATCTTGACCCACTCCGATTTGGAGTATTACCCAATATCTTACAAGATCCATCACCTATTTATGTTTGAGAAAAATGTAAATAAACATTTTGTATAGGGAAATTATGCCTAGTTCAAAAAAAAAAATTTGTTGTTTAAAAAAAAAACAATAATAGGTGAAATCCACCTTGCAACTTCCAAAAAAAAAAAAATCCTCTGCATTTTTCTCAAACATACACTTTGTTTTTCCTATTTCCCTTCTTTGTTAGCCATGTCCCTAGCCTACGTTACGTCCTAATAAAAGTCCTTCTTGATTTTAGGGAACTATAATCTGAAGTAGAATCTAGTTATATGGGCTAAAAGGATGTAGTGATGCATAAAAAATAAATAAATTGGGTTGACTAGCATTTTTATTTGACTGGAGATTGTATTATTTCTAAGCTGAGGGCATATTTCTTTCATTTTGGTGAGAGCATGTGATATCATTTCTTGATTATTTTCTCTCAATTACCATTCATTGGAGTGACTATTTTTTTTGGGTTTAATTTCTTTGTGAGAGTGTCACTACTTCCAGTGAGATTTTGGGGTTTGACATATCATTCTTGAAGGTAGCTACGACAAAGTCTACTGGACTAATTCATGTGGATGGTTGATGTGGGTCTGATGTTTCTTTAGACTTGAGATAATGCTTATACTTTCATTTGATTGTTATCATTAATCTGATTGAATAAACAAGAGTATTAAAATAAATCATTTTTGAATTTTTTTTTCGCTTTATTTGATAGGGACTAGCAATAAGCTGGTTGGGGGGTGTGTTGAGTGTTAGAAAGTGTATATTTATAAAGGAGAAAATCGTTATTTTACATATCAAGTATTACTAACAACCCTTACTTTTATGTGTTTAAGTTCCTTGTTATTTAATTATGTGTGTTTTATTTTAATTAAGTATTTTATGTATTTTAGGGGCATTATAGTCATTTCACAATAAACGAGAGATCAAATGGCAAAACGGACATCATTTTTTAACTCAGGAAAAATGGCACTGTTCACATATACGGTACTATTCACATGTACGGGTACTGTCTACGTTACTATTCACGGCACTGTTCACATGTACGGATCGATGACGTGGCATTGACCGATGACTTGGCATTGACTAATGACGTGTCAAGATCCTGTTGGACTAAAATTCTCATGTATTGTTTATGGTGACGTGGCAGCATATTAGTGGATCAAAAAATGCACGTACGGTACATGCAACACATGGGATTATTACTGTGCAAACCGCGTTACTGTTCAAACCGTGTGTAAACCGTGTTACTGTGCAAACCACGTACTGTTCACGCGTACTGTTGACTGATGACGTGGCACAATCCTGAGCGTCCAAACTGTTTTTAATCCGATGGTCATGATTTACTCGATGTAACTATAAAAAGGGGGCCTCCCCCCCTAATTTGGTACCTCTGAATCCATTTTTGGGATCCATTTTCTATAATTCTCTCTCTATCTTGTATTTTCTACTTATTTTAATAAATTCCCATTTTGCCCCTAGTTCAACTATGAGTGGCTAATTTTCTTTCAAGCTTGGGTTGAAGGTGAAGTCTCGACATGTGTCATGGGCTTGATTTGGTAAATTTATTTTCTCTTCCCCTCTAGTTTTTGTGGATGTTTTGACTTCTCGTCGATAAATAATACTAATCTTGTCTAGTACCGCCCTGGTTTCACCGGCTCCCTAATATAAGATTATTATTATTTGGCACGATAAGCCCTTAGCACCATATTTATTAGAGCGTGGTTCATGAGGTGTGGATTCCCCCTTCATGATTTAATTGGTATTAATAAGGAATATTTAGCCCATGATGCATGTTGATACGGATCCAGATACCCAAGTACGTCATTTAATAGATTTACACTTCAATTTATTCTTGCCATTTTAATTCCAATTTTAGAATTCAATCTTGCCATTTTAATTTAAGTTTTAGCATATTTCAAATCATTTCCACCACAAATCCAACTACCCATTTACAAAATTAATTCTATATATAATTAAAATTCACCTCCTCGTGGGATCGACACTCGTCACCATTAATCTAAACTACAACAGATTCGTGCGCTTGCGAGTTCAATAAAATTTGCACAACAGATGATGTTATTTTCGGCTTAAGCTTTGAGTGGAAAAATGGTACTTGGGTCAAATACACTGAGAACAAGTTTACCTTTCTTGCTCCAAGTAATGATCGGCCACTTAATGCTATTGTTCCAGCCGATCAGCTACCCATTTTCTCACTCTCATTTCGGGGGCAGCGTAGACGTCGAGATCTTCCCGTGATTACTTCAGCTCCTGGTGCCTCTGCATCCGATTCATCACCTCCACAACCTCTTACCTCTAAAGATGTTACTCTTTAGCAGCTTATGGATGAGGTACGGACACTCTCGGTGCGGTAGACTGAGTTTCAGCAGCAGGAGCAACTCGTTCATGGACAGTGACTTCTCTTTGAGCACTTCGACAGTCCATATCCATATCCACCTCCATCACCACCATCCTCACCACCTCAGTAGCCTCTTATGCTTGTATTTGGACACACCTACATTTCATTTATTGCATTATGTTCTTTTATTTTCAACTATATGGATGGTTATTATGCTTTTGGATTATGTATTTGCTTTGGATGATATGGGTTTATTTTGGATAATATGGTTTTTTTTTATTGTTTGTTATGGATTATATGGATTTTCTTATGCTTATGGATATTTTTGAACTAATGTGCTTATATTGTGATTTTGATGATTGATAGGGAGGAGCTTTTATTCTTTTATTCTTTTTTGTGATGAAGGGGGAGAATAATTTAATATGTGTTATAAAAATATGCATGTATCCAGGGGGAGTATGCATGTATGCAGGGGGTCTTTTTGAATAATTTTCAAATCAATTTTTTAACCTTGCATTGATTAAGGGGGGGGCTTTTCATAACTAGATTAAATTTTTATAATGTGTTTTGTCATCATCAAAAAAGGGGAGATTGTTAGGCTATATGGCTATAGATATTGATTTTGATGATAACAAACCACATGTATTGATTAAACAAAGATTTATGAATTGTGTTTTTATAATAAGAAAATGATGTTATGGAATCAAAGTGTTTTGGATTAAAATGAAAGTATTTTAAAACCTTTGATATTGTTCTGAATTTCGGATTTGGACCTATTTAAAAATCTTTAAATATTTTGGGTCATTCTATAATTTCACATATTTTGGGTCATATCTTAATTTCAGAAAGTTTTAAGATTAATAAAGTAATATTTAGAAATTCTGAAATTGGACATATTTGAAAAGTTTTATAATATTTTGAGCCAAGCACAGTTTTATAAAGTTTTAGGGTCAAACTATAATTTTGAAACATAGTTCACTGTAGCAGTTACTGTAGCAAGCGGCTATTCGGATCCTGACAAACGGTAGATCGGATTCGGGAAAAATGTTTCTGAAACTTAAATGGCTAACCAGATTTCACAAGCGGCATACCGGATGTTCAGAAATTCAAAATTGTGGCTGTAACGGTAACATTAAGCGGCTAACCGGATGTCCATAAACGGTAAGCCGGTTATGCCGAAAATGTACATAATGGCTAGTTTTTGAGCTCAAACTATAAAAATTCAAATTCAATTCATTTTCAAGCCCTCCAGAAAGCATAAACAAAAAGCACATGAGATACCTTGAGCTTTCAATTTGCAAATCACAAAAACATTGAATCATCTCTTGTTCTTCATTTTTGAATATCTACTCTTTGAGTGAGTTTTATTGTAACTTTCATTTCTTCATCTTAATTGTAAGAGTTTGAGTGTGTGAGACACTTGAGTGAAGAGATTGGGAGATAATCTCTTTATTGTAAAGGTTCATTGACACCTTGAAGTCAATTGTAAATGGATGAAGCCTTGAAAAGGCTCAGATAGTGAAATCCTCAAGCTTGGATCGCTTGGAGGCGTGGACGTAGGCGGGGATTGTCGAACCACGTAAAAATTCATGTGTTTGCTTCTCTTCTCCCTTACTCATTTGTTATTGTGCTTTTATTGAACTTATTGCTTTCAATTTTTATTAAGACATTAGATTGCTCGTTGTGTGGATTTGCGAGGATAGTTTTTAAAATTCCAATTCACCCCCCTCTTGGGTTGCACACTTATATTTCAATATGATATTGTGAGATTTTGTGCTAATTTATTCAATTATGCAGGGGAAGAGATTTGTACCAATAATTGAGATGTTGAGGGCCAATAAACACGTGGAAATTCTACCAAAAGTACCAATAAGAAATAGCCCCAACATGGATCAGTCAATTACAGGACCTCACGGTAAGTCCAATTATTCAACCTTTTTTGCCCACAATTCTTCATTTACTTATTCTGAAATACTATCTAAGTAACCCAAGAGGGGGAGGGCTAAATTGGGTTATAAAAACTTATGCAAAACAAACCACACAACAATTTAAATATGCCTTAATAAGAACAAAAACAATAAATTTAATCAAGCAAAATAACAAAAGAGTAAGGGAAGAGAGATCAAACGCTTGATTTTTACATGGTTCGGCTAGCCGTGCCTACGTCCACGCCTCCAAGCTCATCGGGCTTGAGGATTCCACTAAGCAAGCCTCCAAGACTTAAATCACTCTTACAATTGACTTCCAAGATGTCAGTAACCTTTACAACAAGAGATTATTCCCAATCTCTTAACTCAAGTGTATCTCAACACTTTACAACCTCTCAATTTGATTTACAAAAAAATTACACAATAAATCCCTCACACACAATATATTTGATTACAAATAAAATTCGAAAGTGTGAGTAAATGAGATGAATACAAGAATTTTAAAGCTCAATGAAAGTTGTATACTCAATAATTTGCTCAATGATAATCGTTGGAATTGTTGTTGCTTGAATTTGATTGAGCTTATTTAGTTGGAGCTGAAAAATATCTGTTATTGACTTTCTGCTCCAAGTCGGATTACTGTTTTCAAAACATCGGATCGCCGTTAGTGTCCAGAGACTAATTTTCAATTATGTTCGATGTTGGTTAGCTATTATCAAGATATCGGATCGCCGTTTGCTACAGTGATTGCTATAGTGAACTATTTTTAAAAATTACAGATTTAGCCTAAAATGTTAAAAAATTATACTATGTCCCAAAACCATATTAAACAT
Source organism: Citrus australasica (assembly GCA_029618585.1). NCBI lineage: Eukaryota > Viridiplantae > Streptophyta > Magnoliopsida > Sapindales > Rutaceae > Citrus > Citrus australasica. The sequence continues at coordinate 60,632 of JARCIV010000039.1, read as the reverse complement.
TTCAAATAAGTCATTTTCCATAATTTTAAGCAATACTTGTTGATTTCAAAGTTCTCAAAATTTTTGCAATTTAAAAAATTAACATGAAAATAACCAATTTCATAAAATCATTTTTCCATTGAATATAAAACATTTACAATATGAAACTAATATTTTATTTAATATATGAAAAAATTATTTGAGCTTTTAAAAGATTAATCAATCTTAATAAAGTTTGTTATCATCAAAATCAGTATTAAAGAAATATTCATGTTAAAAATCTCCCCCATTTTGATGATGACAAACTTTTCAAAAAAAAATTTGTGCAATTTTGCTTCCCCTACATATGTGCTAAAAAAATATATTTGTGCAATTTTTCTCCCCCTAAGTATGTGCTCCCCCTAAGTATATGGCCAATCAATACGTATCATATATAATTTATCTCCCCCTTCATCATAAAAAATAAATAAACTTGAAAAGAGTAAAGAGAGAAGTTATGATATTATCCATTGCGTGCAAAACTTTCGGCAGAATCTCCTCTTAAAAAAGAACATATCTTCAAAAACAAAAGTAGTTAAAACACTCACATATAAATTCCCATTATCAACCAACCTCCATACCAACAAATGCGTCATTGTCATAAGCAAAAGTCAAATATATCATCAAAATCGACACAATCACAAACAAAGTTCAAATATCCAACAAAAGCATCACAAAATCATCATAAGCATGATAGAAAAAAATAGTATCATAAGAACTATAATATATGAGTAATGTTTGTGTGAAATGAATAAATGTAGAAACTAAGATGGGGGCTGCAAAGAGAAACTGCCTGAATCATAACCAAGGTGACCAAGGATACGTCATTGGCCAGCAAGTAGTTCCATCTGCTGGTCGAAAATCTACTGCTAAAAAGTGTCAAATTTGGTTTAGAGTAGGGATGGCAATGGGGTGGGGTGGGGTGGGGTGGGGTGGGGGTGGAGGTGGAGGTGGAGGTGGGGAGGCCTACCCCATTCCCCAACCCATAAAAAATTTTAACCCCCATTCCCCAATAAATTTAGTGGGGTGGGGATGGGGAATCCCCATGTCCCATCCCCACCCCATTTCCCATTTACTTATTTAATTATTTTATAATAGGTATGAATACATAATTTTAATAAATTAAAAATTAGAAACTTAAATAAAATAAAATCATTACCATTTTATAAAGTATATAAATTATTGAAAAAAGCTTCAAAAGTTTGAAACAATATCTTCAAATGATATCAAAATTACAAAATGTTTGGATAAATAATAACTAAAAGAACAAAAATGTATAGCAAATGTTTCAAATCATTCTTTCTTCGGCATCATCTTCTCTTTATTATATTCATATAGCCTATGGTTGTCACTTTAATCCTGCAATATCAAATAATAAAATTAATTACTGTTAGTTCACTATAGCTTCAAAAACAATTTCCTCTCTTTTGGGTGTTGTTGTCCAATAAGAAACACTATTATGAATTCTTTCAATACTATTACTAATCGCATCCAATCCTTCTTTCACTATCAAATTCAGGATATGGGCACAACAACGCATATGAAAAAACTGTCCACCCAATAGAAGTGAACTATCAGATAACTTCTTAGTAAGAATTTCAATAATAGCATCATTAGTTGTACAACTATCTATTGTTAAAGTAGAAAATTTGCGATCAATATTCCAATCCAATAAACTTTTTGGTTGAGAGAGGCGTAGATCACTCAACATGTATCAGTGGTCAAAATTAGAAGAGGAACTTTATCTAGATTATTACATTTACTAAATAATATTATAAAGTGTAAAAGTTTTAATGGGGTGTACCCCATCACTATCTTAAGAAGGGTGATTTTGATCCCTTATTATATCTCACAGGCCCCCCATTTTTCAGTTAATTCCACTAAAAATTTTAAACAAATCTTTATCTCTCAATATACCTTACCTAATCTCTAATTTACCTTTATTTTAATTTTTTTTATACACCCATTGTATAAATTTTATAAAATCATTTCTTAAAAAAAAACTCTCATAATCATTGTAATTTCTCAACTTTTTTTTTTAAGGTGTTATCCTCCACTGAAGATTTGATAGTTCCACCAAGAATTGGAGCAAGAACCATGCCGAGTCGGTCCTAAATAACCTTGGTATCGTGCTAAGCCTATCAAGCCAAAGTTGAGTGAAGGAATTCAAGAATTTGGCCAAGAGGTTGGACGTGATAAAGATAGAGATCTTTTATTATGATAATTGATTTGGAACTAAAAAGGGGAGTCTTGATTTCCTTTTGTATGCATCCCAATCTTGTATTCAAGTTTATCTGTTCATGGACCATAATGCATTGCTTTTGGAAAGTGTTTGCAATTGTAAAGTGATTACAATTGATATTACTTGGACAGTAATTTGGCGTTGCAATGCATTTACAGAACGAATGAAAATTTGGAATCGCGATGGAAAATGCTGCCAGGTATCTATCTGAGACTGAAAGCACTCACTGTCAGTCTCTATGGGATTACAGTATAAAATTTTACATTGTTCTTCAATATTTTGAATTGAATGCCTTACTTTGAATGGAATGGCTCAGTTTCAAAAGTTAGAAGAAATTAGAGTTTAAGAAATTAGATTCGCTTAATTAGTTATTAATAAAAAAATTTATGTCGGTGCACTTAAAAATTATTTATTATTTTAAGTTATTTCACATGAGGATAAAATAGATATTAACATAAAAGTCATTAGCGTGGGTTGGTAATATATAATGAGGGATTTAAACATCACCACTCTACTCATAGAGCAGCTCCAAAACCGATCTCATAGGTTGAAAAAGGCCTGACCCATTGAACGAGGACCTTTAAAATTTGATCCTAGCTTGACCATACGACAGGCTGAACATGTCGGTCCTTTACACAATCAAAACAAACTTGTGAGTAGGGGCGGGCAAATAACCCAATCTGATTCGACCAAAAAACTTGAGTTCAAATCGGACGTAGATGAATTTTTCAATCCAATCAGGTAGGAATTTATCCAAATCGATCCGAAATTACACACAATTAAAGAATATTATTTGAAATTTTTTATCCATTCCAAATATAATTCGGATTCGATTATAAGTCTGGATTGAGTTTGGATTACTTTTTTCCTAACTCGATTAACCCGAACTCGAACCCGATCCAAAATTGAATTTGCCGACCCCTACTTATTATCGTTTACACATTTCATTTGTGACTATCATTTTTAAACTAAAATTTTCTCTTGATGTGAATAAGGAAAAAAAACATATTGAGTAAATTTCGTTTAAAAAATGAGGCACCATAGATGGACCGAACATATGGTACAGCTAGCTGAAATGGAAGTAGCCTTGTGAGTGTTGCCTATTTTGGATTCAGGATGAAATGATAGTGGTACAGAGCTGGTGAGTGAGAGGGAAGGTGAATGAGAGAGAGACAGAGCAAGCGAGTGAGAGGGACAGTGAGAGGGACGGGTAAGAGTTTTGGATTTTTCAAATTCTTTAGATTTAATTTTAATATTTTTCAATGGTAAAATCTATTTTTAATTTTCAAATTTAAAACTTCGAAACGGCAGAGGAAGCATGCGTTTCTGGCTTCGTTATGGTCTCGTGGTGGCCGAATATCATTGCCCAATAAATCATGATTCTTCGAGAGACCCAGCAACCACTTGTGAAAACACAATGGTTATTCCTAAAGCCAAGCAACTCTCAGCACGAAAAAGTGTAACTGGCCAACAACTCCTAGACTAAGTCCAGCACTTACTGTACTATAATTGAAACATAAATAGATTATTGACAGCAAAACAAAATAACAACTTAATATAATGACACAATGTAACAATGTACATTTTATTTTTTTTGTCAATTATGCGTTAGTGTTTGATGCCCATCTTTCAAAAATAAATAAAAATTGATGCACGTGTACCGCAATGTCAGTACTAATCTAATTTTGTGAGGGAGCTGTGACGAGTAATGATTAAAATATACAAGTGATGAAATTTGAATTGCCATATAAATGTATAAATGACATAATATTAATTATTAAACATAGCAAGTAAATTTTGATGCCATCATTTTAAAAAATAAACAAAATGATATTCATGTGCATGTCTAATGCTTTATTTATATAAGATTAAAAAAATTTTTTCATCTGGGTTTTTATTTGAACAAATACAATTATTGGTAGTTAACATATAAAAGCACAATTAAAAAATATATCTTGACCGTGCGCACGTACATGTCGAAAGAATTAAAGAAAATGAGCTTTGTAGATTCTGTTTGTTTGATAAGAAAATGAATGGTATTAATTCAAAGAGAAAATTTGTAACCTGGATTCTTATTTGTAAGTCTTACTAATGAATTGAGAGTCATTGATAATTATAGCTGTGTGTGGAAACATCTACTGCAACAAACTCGTGTGCACATTTCCAGCTAACTATAACAACTTGATTCAACTCTTAAGTCTGGAGGGAAATAACAACTTGGCTGCTGACTCATTATTATACTGAAAACCCCAGCTGACTTCAACTGCTGACTCAGCATTTATTCTTAACAGAAAGATAAAGATAAAAAGTTGCTTCAGAATTCATGGGCTGGCACGCACGCACGCTACTTGTAGAACTCCATAACCCATAAATTGTAAAAAAAGCATACAAATCTGATGCCACTGAATCCAGCTTCAGTAGCCAAGGTCGTGAATTCATGCTTTGTTCGCTCCTTTCCTCCCGGATATTGAGTCATCACCAGCACATCAGCTAGGGAATTTATTTTTGAATGAGTGCTATTCTCAGGCAGTTCTGGAAGTACTGACTCCACAACAATTACCTTCCCTCCTTCGGGGATACTTTTGTGGCAATTCTTCAATAACTTCAAGCAATGTTCATCGCTCCAATCGTGCAGTATCCACTACAAAATTTGAAATATTATGAAATTTGTTCAGGGATCGAACACCTAATACCTGCAAATTAAGTTCAAATGAAACTTACCTTGATCAAAATGGCGTCGCCATTTGGAACACTTTGAAACATGTCACCCCCTACATGCTTAACACCTGTACGACATACAATTTAGTTTCCTCTGTTAGGATCTAGCGGTATGGGCAGAGAATTCATAAGAGCACTGATATTCGGGAAAAAAAATTTAGATAAAATTCTGACAAAAACAATAATAAATCAACCCTGATTTTTTCACTAAATTGCAAATATGGTAAATCGAGTCTGTTTTGATTTTTTTTTTTCAGTTTTTTCTTTTTGCAACATTTTGTGCTTTTGCCATTTTTTTCCAAATGATAATGTATATTTCTTCATAACAATGCCATTAAAAAAAAAAAAAGAGATTGGAATCAATTTTCTAATTAACTTCCTACATTCTCCAGGATTTATATTGGGATGATTAATTAAAGAAGGCTACTTAAAAGCCACTTGACCAAGTCCCTAACATTATTACAAAGATAATTGATAGTTCATACCAGGATACTCAGGGGAATGCTGTATAACTTGAGGCAAGTCGAAATTGATGCCCTTAATGTGGGGATACTTGGAAGTAATTGCTTTAAGGGTATTGCCAAGGGAACCGCCAACATCAACCAATTGCTTTATGTGCTCGAAACCCTTGTAAGCCTCAAGGATCTTTTGAAGGACCAAAGTGGTATGGTTGGACATTGCTGTGCTGAAAACTTCATTGAACCTGGGGTCCAATCCTAGGTACTCGAAAGCGTTCGTTCCGTGGACTCGGTCAAATGGAACTCCTCCTTCAATAATAGTTTCTTTCAGTTGGGACCTACATGACCAGTTAATCAATCATCATTTTCAGTTTGGCTTAACTTTTTTAGATACAATGATTAGTGGTTGATAAAAACAAAAATAGTAAAGGGATATATCTACATTGTTAGTTGAATGAATCAAGTTTGGTTTCAGAAATGACCGCGTTTTGGAGCTGTAAAAGCTTCATTAGCTCACGTGCTAGCTAGGTCCTGCCGTTTTTATTTTGTTTTCCCTAAAAGATTTTATTTCTAATTCTCTCCAGGCATGTGATCGTACCACCCCAGGTGAATCTTTTAATTGAGCGAAATTCTACGGATGAAGTTAAGAAATTTTTGTTCTTCCAGGATTTCTATCAGAACTGAAGAAACTACTCAATTAATGCTTTAAATAGAACAAAATACATTGTCTTTTTCATATATGTTACCCTCATGTCCTCTATCATTAAAAGACAAAAATACCTCCGAAAGAAAACATATTTCCTCATATCCTCTGTAGCTGCAAGTAATTAAAACACCACCAACAATAGTTTACCCGTTCTTGAATTGATATGACTAGAAGTATATTTAATAATGATTTATAAGTTTGAGAGTGAACATTCTACATTTTATCGCTCACTTATATGAACACATTTTTTTTTCTTTTTCGATTACCTGAATTTAGAAATAAATTGAGTATGAAGTCGATTATGATTTAAGACTTGGGAGAAATGCATGATTGGATCTGAAGTGGTAGAAAGAGAAATTGTATTATAACCCCATGTATTTTTACCCTAACTGAAAAAAAGAAAAATTCAAAGGATTAAAATGATAGAGTGGACAAACCAGCTGTCGAGAAAGGCCTTGTCCTGAATTAAGGCCAATACAGGGCCTAATGAGACACCATCTTGATTGGGCACAAAGTATTTGGAAACATCATTCAAACCGTATAGCCTGTGAGAACCATCGGCATCATCAAGTGAGCATTCAACAATGCCATAGCTAGCCAGAAGCCCGAGTATCCGGTCCAGCATCGTGGGTGCGTCTTTGTTCTTCGTGGAGGGCAACTGAGCGGCAATCTCTGAAGCTGAGAGCTTTGCTCCAGGACCAGCTTTGGCTATGATCTCGAAAAGTCCCAGATTAATTACTACTTTCATGGTCATGTGGAGCACTGAACCCGTCGTCACTTCAAAGGCATATGCAAAGTTTTCGTCTCTTGCTTCATTAGCCATATTTTCTTGAATTTCCTTATCTGTTTTCCTCAGAAACAATGCATTTATAGTGGAGTGAAGAGTTACTATGTGTCCAAGATTTTAGGTTGTAAAATCTGACCCGGAAGTTTTCGATAGTGCAAGTTAGACTAAATGACAAATTAAATTATGATTATAACTTTTTCAAAGATAAAAGTATGGAAGCTTGGAAACTCTAAAAAAATTATATTACTAGGGATAAAAACTTTTTTTAATTTGCATAAATTGAAATGACATATTGCATGATTCTTACATGTCTCATATTTTTTCTTTTATTTTGTCGACTTTAAAAAATCTGAAGTGCCAACCTCTTGGAAAATGTTTTCAATAGTTTTTTTATAGCAATGTATTCGCAGTAATTTAATAGATCAAACATTTCAAATGACATCCTATTATCAAATAAGAGGAACTCTAAAATATATCGGGGGTATTATGTCAGTTACACAATAAGTCAATAATATTATAGAATGTGTGCATTTATAACATGTTTTAAAAATGGATTATAATTCTTACTTAGTTTTTTTTCTCACCTAGTCTTTTTTAGTATTCCACATTTAGTGAAAAAAGGCAGCTTAATTATAATAAAGTGAAACATGCTGGCTTAATTGTTAACATTAAAATTTAAAATTCAATATTGACCACTTATTTCATTAAAAGAGACTGAGAGAGAGAATATTCTTGTCCAAAAGAAAAAATAAAATAAAGAAAAGCAAACAAATACTTCACTTTCATCGAAATTTTCAAATATCAATTTTTATGACTTTAGGCCACATTTACCATGTAAAATTGGATTGAATTAATTATTAGGATAAGACTAAATTAGATTACTTGGATTAAGTCGGATTATATTATATTGTCTTATGTTTGGTGTAGTACTAGATTGAACTATGTTAAATTATATTTAAATGATATTAAATAACATTTAAGTTGATATTTGAATATGAACATCAATTATTCATGAAATTTTATAACAATAAGTAAACAAATTTAAAAAGTAATTAATTAGAAAATTAAGTATATTGTAAATAAGTTATTAGGTAGTCATAATATAATAAACAAATGAAAAAGAAATAAAAAAATTTAAATATTTAATTAATTTTATCAAATATTTAAAAATATATATATAAAATCAATTAATTATAGTATTTTTAATTTTCATGATTATTTTTAATAGGATATTAGTGATTATTAAATTTATACAATCAATAATGCAATAAGTTATTAAATGGTTAGTTTATAAATTATTAAATATACAAGTAATGAAAATTTAATCTCAAGAGTTATTACAAGTAAAATTGTCAATTTAATTAGATCATAGATAATAAATAAAAATCTTAAGTAAATCATAAAAAAAATTAATTGATAAATTAATATTAACATATAATTTTTCTTTAATTTTATCTCAACTAAATAAATCTATAAATTATAATTATTAATCTGATAATTTTAGGAATAAATTCAAATTTAATCTCCTTTAATCCAATTCAAGTAAATTTATCAAATATAAAATAAGTATTTAATTTTAAAATTAGTTCAACTCAATACTTAATCTTTACATCGAAACATGGTCTCAATTGCCAAGGCAACTTACAAAGAGTTGTAACCGAAAGCATTTATGAAGCCTTTTTTTTTCATTTTAATTTTCAGGTTCATACATATATAATCTTTCTGCCAATGAAGCGCCTGCCAATCAGAGAAGTTAATTTTTTTAATTTATTTTTCGACGCCGGCCCCACCCCTGAATCATATCGCTTTGACTCCAGATGAACGAGGCTTTTAATTCACGTTATTCTTTGAAAGATCGTGATTCCAGATGAATGAGGCTTTTAATTCACGTTATTCTTTGAAAGATCGTGATTCCAGATGAATGAGGCTTCTTTTTCACGTTATTCTTTGAAAGACCGCTAGCTGGTTAGGGTACATTGATTACACAGACGTTGATCTTTCTGTAGCGGGAATTAACACAACAGGAAATGCCAGATATCTTCGGATTCTTTGAAAGATCGTGATTCCAGATGAACGAGGCTTTTAATTCACGTTATTCCTTGAAAGATCGTGATTCCAGATGAATGAGGCTTCTTTTTCACGTTATTCTTTGAAAGATCGTGATTCCAGATGAACGAGGCTTTTAATTCACGTTATTCCTTGAAAGATCGTGATTCCAGATGAATGAGGCTTCTTTTTCACGTTAGTCTTTGAAAGACCGCTAGCTGGTTAGGGTACATTGATTACACAGACGTTGATCTTTCTGTAGCGGGAATTAACACAACAGGAAATGCCGGCTCATCATCACGAATCAGAACCAGACGTCGAACGCCATCCTCAAACGAACGGCCAACGTTGTTGCAGAGTTTGACACAAGACTCGCAAACGGATGGACAATGAACGATTTTGTATGTACCTGGAAAATTTCCAAGTTTCTCAAGCTTAAACCAATTTAGCAAAGTTTCAGCTCCAGGGTGACCATCAAGTCCCCCGGTTGTTATAAACCATTTGCCTGATGCAGCGTCATAATTATCAACTTTCCACAACGGTTTTTCGTTACAATAGTCACGTCCAGATAGCAACACTGAGAATCTCATGTTGAGATCAGTGGATTCTCGGACAATTGTAGAATTGCATGTTATACGGTGACATTGTTAATTTGATTCCATTTTGCATATCAGAAGGTAATTGGATAACGTCCAGCCGACAATATCCGTTTCTGCCTCCGTGTAGGCTAACTCCACCACCGCTAGCTCCCCAGATGGCTGAGACTATGTAGTACTGAAGGGTGGATTCGACCTTTGAAAAGAATTGAATGAATTCTGTATATTATTATTCAGCCACCATATCATGAGTTTATATACAAGATACAAAAGTAGAAGAATGCCGAAATCTAAGGCAAACCCATTAATGTGATTCCTTTCTATAGCTGTACAAAAGTAAGAAAGGAAACAAATAAAATCATATAATTATACAATCAATTCAAATCTTCGTGATTGACTTCTCAATCTTTAACATTCCCCCTCAAGTTGGAGTGTATATTCATAACACTCAACTTGCCAAGTAGATGATGAAACTGAGCTGGACCAAGGGCTTTAGTAAAAATATCAGCTGGTTATTGGCTGATGCGTACATGGGCTGTTTGAATCATGCCGGTTTGAAGTTTCTCACGTATAAGATGACAATCAATCTCGATATGCTTTGTACGCTCGTGGAAAACAGGATTTGAAGCAATGTGAATGGCTGCCTTGTTATCACAATATAACATAACTGCTTGCGAATGTTTCATCTTCAAGTCTTCAAGTAAATATTTTAACCAAGTAATTTCACAACAAGTGGTTGCCATAGATCTGTATTCAGCCTCAGCTGAAGATCGAGAGACAATTATTTGCTTCTTTGTTTTCCAAGAGATCAGTGATTCTCTAAGCATGATGCAATATCCAGTAATCGACCTTCGAGTATCTCTACATCGTGCCCAATCCGCATCACAATAAGCCTTCAACTGAATTGAGCTATGTGCTGACAGGAATATCCCTTGGCCTGGTGCTTGCTTAATGTATCGTAAAACTCGATGTGCTGCATTTAAGTGTGATGTACGTGGCTTGTCCATGAATTAACTTAGCACATGTACTGCATACACCAAATCTGGTCGTGTTATAGTTAAGTAAATCAATCTACCAACGAGCTTCCGATATGATGATGGTTCTGTTAATAAATCCCCATCCGATGCACTTAAATTTAAGTTTTGCTCCAAAGGAATTTTTGTTGGTTTTGCACCTAGAAAACCCGTGTCTTCAAGGATTTCAAGAGCATATTTTCTTTGACAGAGATGAATCCCATTTCTCGAGCGTGCAACCTCAATGCCTAAGAAATATTTCAAGCTTCCAAGATCCTTGAGTTTGAAACGACCATTCAAAAATTCTTTAAGTTCTTGAATTTTCTTCAAATTATTTCCAGCTAAGATCACATCATCAACATACTCCAAAACAACAGTGAAATGTCCTTCCTCTGATTGGACGAACATTGAATAATCTGCCTTTGATTGCTTGTAGCCAGCATCTCTAAGGGCGGAAGAAAGTTTAGCAAACCATTGTCTAGATGCTTGCTTTAGACCATACAATGACTTGTTGAGTTTGCAAAACCTTGTGTCCCCCTTTCGTCCAAATCCAGGAGGGAGATCCATGTAGACATCTTCATGAAGATCTCCATGCAAGAACGCATTGTTAACATCAAGTTGATGAAGATGCCATTTTTGTGTAGCTGCAATTGCAAGTAATACACGAACTGTCATTAACTTGGCAACTGGAGCAAATGTTTATGTATAATCAAGCCCTTCTATTTGGCTGAAACCTTTCGCAACCAAACGTGCTTTATATCGTTCAACAGAACCATCAGGATTATACTTGACTTTGAAAACCCATTTACACCCTACTGATTTTTTGCCAGGCGGAAGAGAAGTCAATGTCCATGTCTGGTTGTTTTCAAGAGCATCTATTTATGCTCTCATAGCATCTCGCCAATTTTTGTCTCGAAATGCCTGCAAGAAGGACTTAGGTTCTGTTTGAAGAGAAATGGAAGTGGTGAAAGCTCGATGAGGAGAAGACAAACAATCATAAAATAAAAAATTACATAAAGGATAAGGATTACCAAGAGAAGTGACCGTAGCTGATTCCGACGATTGAGACATCTGAGATGGGAGTCTATGTTGGATATGGAAGTCATGCAAATACCTAGGAGGTTTAGTTGGGCGAGAAGATCTACGTGGCACAATAGAAGCATTGAAATCCATATTTGAAATATCAGTGGCTTGCTCTAGAGTTGGTGTGGGATTATCATTACAATTTGGGGGCACATTCTCGTCATTTGGAATAGGAAATGGCATGGGCAAAACTGGAGAATGTGTTGGACTTGAATAATTAGAGAAAGGAAATTGATCTTCATAGAAAATGACATCACGGGATGTGAAAACTCTACGATTTTCTATTTCATAGACTCGATATCCTTTTTGTCCATAAGGGTAACCAATGAATATGCAACGAGTAGCACGTGCATCAAACTTGGATGGTTTTTGAGTATGTGTGGAAGCAAAGCATAAACAACCAAAAACACGCAGATGGTTATAAGATGGTCTAATTTTATACAACATTTCATATGGAGATTTTACAGATAAAATTGGTGTAGGTATCCTATTAATCAAATATGTGGCTGTAAGAATGGCTTCACCCCAAAAATATTTTGGTAAATTAGCTTGAAAAAGTAATGCACGTGCTACATTAAGGAAATGTCGGTGTTTCCGTTCTACCACTCCATTTTATTGTGGGGTGGAGACACAACTAGTCGGATGAATAATTCCTTTGTTAGAATAATAAAGCAGCATGATGAATTCTTGGCCATTGTCACTACGGATGGTTTTAACCTTTGAAGAAAATTGTGTCTCAACAAGTTGTACAAATGATTGTAAATGATGACGGGTTTTAGACTTATGACGCATTAGATAAACCCATGTGCATCTAGTGTGATCATCCACAATGGTCAAAAAATAATGGGCTCCTGAAATAGAAGATGTTTGATAGCCTCCCCAAATATCAACATGCAATAACTCAAAAGGTGCAGTAGAAGATATTGAACTTAAAGAAAATTCTACTCTTGTTTGCTTTGCTAAAGGACACACTGAACAATTACAAATGCCACAAGCTTTAATGTCAAGTACATTGGTAGAAAGTAGATGAAGAAATTTATTTGATAAATGTCCTAAACGACGATGCCATAATTGAGAAGGAAAAGAGTTCACTGATTGATAGGTGACTTCCTTGAACACATTCAGGTAGTATAGACCATCCCGTTCAGTTCCCGTCCTAATCATCTTTCTCGAGCGTAGGTCCTGAATTACACAAGATTGGGAGGAGAAGATAAATGAGTATTGTGAATTTTGGGAATGCTTGCTTACAGAAATTAAGTTGAAATGAAAGGTAGGTACACATATAACATTGGTCAAAGTAAATTGTGAAGAAAAATTAATGGATCCAATGTGTGTGACAGGAGCTAATGAACCATTTGGTAGTTTGACAGTTTGATTTTTCACTGGCGTAGAATATGTTAAATAAGATGGGGAACAAACCATGTGATCTGTAGCACCACTATCTATGATCCATGGAGTACATTCTAAGGATGAGAAGAGGCATATGAATTTACCTGACAAGTGAGTCATGGCAGAAGTACTTATATGATGAGCCATAGGACCTAGTTTATTAACATTGTTCAAGAGCTCAAGAATTTGCTTGCATTGTTCCTGAGTAAATGAATAACCACTTGATTCTTTACAATCTACAGCAAGTGGGGATGTTTAATTGGCACTTGGTTTGGAATTTCCTTTCCGATTTCGGTGATCTGGAGGAAATCCATGAATATGATAACACTTGTCAACTGTATGGCCAACCCATCCGCAATGATCACATTTTGGGCATTCACGTTTTCCGTCTTTTCTCTTCTCCACATCCTTGTATTCTTTCCTTTCTCGTGAGTTCATTTTTACAGCAAGTGCAGCAACTTCTGGTGCAATGGTTTGATTTGAAGATACCGCACACTGACGCTCATCTTGAAGCACCAATGAATATGACTTGTTCACATTCGGAAGTGGATCCATCAATAAAATCTGTCCGTGAGTTGCAGAGTTTGATTCATTTAGTCCCATAAGGAACTTTATGGTTTTTTGGCTTTGCTGATATTAGATAACTGCTTTCATTGAGCCACAAGAACACGTTGGAATTGAACAAAGTGCATCAAATTCATCCTACAATGCTTTCAGCTTAGTATAGTATGTTGCTATCGACATGGTATCCTGCACCAAGTTATGAATTTCTTTTTCTAACTTGAAAAATATATGGACCATTTACCTGTGAAAGTCGTTCTTTTAAATCCGCCCAAATCTCACTTGCAAGTTTGCAATAGATCACACTAAGAGAGATTTCTTTTGATATAGAGTTAAGCAGTCATGATTTGACCATATCGTTGCAGCGATTCCAGTGATGTGACTCAGCGGCTGAAGCGTCTCCAGGATGCTTGATAAATCCATCAATAAACCCGATTTTGTTCTTCGCACTTAATGCCATAATCATTGCACGGCTCCAGGTATTATAGTTGTCTTCAGTTAAGGGCTGTGACACTAATATTACTCCTGGATGATCAGAGTGATGAAGGAATAATGGGTTACTTGGATCTTCATGGCTGGAGATTGGTGATGAAGCTTGTTCTTTGTTTGCCATGGATTGATGCCTTTAAAAAACAAAAATCAGATTGCTGGGATGAGCAGAAGAATCTAGTTACCAGAATCTCGCTCTGATACCATGAAAAGAATTGAATGAATTCTGTATCTTATTATTCAGCCACCATATCATGAGTTTATATACAAGATACAAAAGCAGGGGAATGCTGAAATCTAAGGCAAACCCATTAATGTGATTCCTTTCTATAGCTGTACAAAAGTAAGAAAGGAAACAAATAAAATCATATAATTATACAATCAATTCAAATCTTCGTGATTGACTTCTCAATCTTTAACAACCTTGTTGCCGTTGACATCAAGGAGAGGTTCAGGAACTGATAAGGTGCCCAAGACCAACAAAGAGTTTGAGGCCTAGGCAAGGATAAGGAAAGAGAGAGTTGTTGCTAATGAAATCTTTATTCTTTTGTTTTCAAAGCTATATATCTGTTTGATGCGCGTTGCATTCGGTGAAGAAGGGTTAGAATTTATAGAGAGCTAGAGTAGCTTAGGTGCAAGGTCTTTCGAGTAGCTCCAAGCAAAGCTCATGCATGATTGAGTCTCTTTTTTCTTATTTTCTTTATTCAAATTGTCAATTTCTTAACATTTATCCCAAACTCATGCATGATAACGATATTTTTATTTCGTTTATTTATTCAAATTAATTTTTGGTGTCGAACTTGCATTCATGTGTGATTCAACCTTCTATCTGAAGACGAGCCATAAAATATATCAAACTATCATTTAAAAAAAAAAGACTATATGTATGAATATCTTTTAGTAATAGATGGTCAAGATGTTCTCCCAATGATTTGAGAAAAGCACTACTAGAAAAATGGTTTTTATCGATACTTAACTCGTGACACTTCGTCAAAAAGTATTAGTATTTACATAAATTTGGACCCTCTGATGTGTTTATGTTGGTATAAATCCAAATGCTATTGATGTCATTGTGCAAGTGTACACAACACGTAATATAATGATAAATGTTTGAAATCGTCTTCATAGAGATTGATATTATTAGACTTGCTACAGCAAACTCAACAGTGCCATTTTGCTTTGATTGAAAATAAACCAAATAATAAAACTACTAATCCAATTTAACTAAAATAAAATACAATAAATAGAAATGCAATCAAGTAAATTCTCACGTTACACACAAGGATAAAACTAATGGGAATGGAGTCGTTACACACAAGGATAAAACTAATGGGAATGGAGTAGTTGAGTGATTAAACTCTCTCAATGGTTTTGACTATTTCTTCTAATTGTAGGTTCGGTTGCTGCAGCATCTACTACAGCACTGGACAGAATCCTTATGTATCCTCAGTTGTCGCTTGTTGGATGTCTTATATCCTTATGTAACCTAATAATGACCAATTGTTATGCCAACATAAGATATAACATTACACGTTTAGGTTCTATTTACCTTACAAGGTGAATCTGCATATCTAATTCATCACTAATTTTAGATCAAGCATGGCCCTTTTGGAATCATGTAAACTCAACTCAGGAAACTTAATCTAAAACCAAGTATTACTTTAATATGTTCCACTAAGATAAGCCCTTTTGCTGCTCTCTCTTAGCTAGTATTATTAAATGAGTGGTCAACTGAAATAATGAATTAAAATAAGTACTATAAAAACAAAATGCTATAGCAAACATGCAGCAATACATAAAATCAGTCAATGAACCATCAAGATTATTTATCACTCAACTATAAATAAATTTAGTTCATGGTTTGCAAAATAAAAATAAACAAAAGAGTTTCAACCATCAAATACGTTCCCATGATTAAGTAATGAACAAGAAAACAAGAGAACAATAAAAATGACTAAATTCCTGATTGAATTTTGCAAGTTTTTCTCTATTGCAGCCCTTAATTTCACTTGTTGATTTCGTTCTCCACTTATCTCAAGTTGGTTTATGTCCTTGGTTGAGGGCTCTCTCCTTTTTTTTTCATGTATACTTCGTTTATAGTTGCAAACTAGGTCAGCTGGAATTTTTGCGAGCGTATCTTCCAAATTTGGAAACTTCAGATCGCGATTTTGTAAAGATCTCGCGTGAAATTTTCTCTATCAAGCTTTAAGATTGCTACAACAATGGTTATAACATCTGCATTGTTTCAGTCTTTCATTAATCCTTTTTGTAGCCATGTTCTTTCTTTTTCTTTGTACTCTTGCAACAATATTCCTTCTTTGAAATTTGAGCTCCCGCTTACCTACAATTATATACACAATTTTAAGCACACAAATTATTCTAAAATAATACAATTTATTGAAATTAAACTAAAATTGACACTTATGCAAAATTTAGCTAAAATGCAATAAGAAACCTATTATTTACTATCTAAGTAACTTTGATTTACATTTAAAAGTGCCATGATAACTCTCATTTCATAGAGTTATCAATTTAACATCCAAGTATCACAAAGTACTGATATGATGGTGTCTGTAAATTAGACATCAGAGATGATTGACACTAAGGCATTGGTAAAAATAAATCCAAGTAATTCTTATATTATTCGAGATATAACTTGAACCCAATGCTTATAAAAGCCAAGCTTTTAAGGTTTTTGCTTAAAAACCATTCTAATCTTTTGATATTGACACTAACCATAAAAGAAAAAAAACCTGCACACACATTCACACATAACAACTCATATCTCATACTCACAAGACCCAACAAAAAACAACCTTAAGTCTGTAATAATTAACATTACAACTTTGAAAGAAAAAAGAGGCACTACTGCTTCTGATCCAGTGCTCCAATACTAACTACTTTACTGCTCTAACACCTCACATCTCACACCTCTTTGCTCTTGGAGCCATTACACAAACTTATGCCATCACATCGTCTTTCTCATGTCGTCAATGAAACGACCCTCCCGAACCCCTAGAACAAGTCTATCTAAACTCGTCTAACTAAATTAATAATAAATCTAAAATTTGAGGATTCTACCGAAAAAATTTTTAGAGTCCTCACTATAAACGTAACATTCCCAACTTGCAAATTTATAAAATGAACAATCCCAAAAATAGTTCAATATTCAACCAACCTCCGCAGCCAACTTCCTCAATCAAAAATGCCAAATATCATCCAAACATTCTAACATCAAAATACAATAGGTTATCCTTAATCACAAATTACAACAAAATTATACAATCTGAAATATCCTAATAAGAACATCTACGACTCCTAACACCATCACATGACCATAATATCAAGATAACTATTATTGCTAGGTGGACTGCTGTATCTACAAATCTCCTGTGGAGGGAGGGGAATATAAGAAAAACGAGGTGAGTATAAAACTCAGTGAACTTAGTGAGTGGATACTAATTTTTGAAAACAAATTACTTCAAAATAAGTATATCATTTCAATAAGTAATATTACCAAATTTACCACAAGAAACTTAAATAATTTATTTAAGTATAAGTCATACACTAACATAAACATAATATATAATACCGCATGAAAATCAAGAAAATCATATCATACTACAGTCTCAAATACTGAATCCTAAAACCTATTACTAAACAAGTACCTAGGGGAATAATCTCGTCATACCCGAACCTCGATGAACGGTCCATCAGGAAACCTCACGTCGCAGAGCTACAATTGATAGACAGGGAAATGTCATATTATATCTCATCATATATGTGCATACATAAACTAGTCCCCAAAGGACAATGGCATATGAGTACACATCCCAAAGCATCTGTACGTACTCAAACAGGCCCCCAAAGGTCTATATCTCATCTATATCATATGTATCACTATATCTGAAGGGGAAGGGTATTATCTAATGATTTTACAAACAATTCTTTATACTCATATTCATATACCTTTTAATCATACTTTTCTTTTCATTAACAAATGTCAATCTATTTCTCTTGTCTTTAAAATACTATCATACGTTATTCTAAAATTGATATGGAAAGGTATTAACCAAACACTTTTTAATAACATATCAACATGTAAATAAAATCCATTTCGAGAAAATCATTGAATTCAAGTATCTAAAATACTTACTTCACAAACATGCTCTACTATCATAATAAAATATGAAATAGGTTTTGTATATTCCACTCACAGTGACGACACTCAAACTCAGCTGTCGTCCATGACTTTCGGTTGATTCTCATTTGCGGATCCTTCTAATTCGAGAAACGACATAATTATTATACGTAAATGTGCAATGAAATCAATGCTCTACAATTAAACTTTAAAAGATCATTTATTACTCTCATACAACCCCCGATTATATGAAATTATTAAAATACCTCTATCTCTTAAAATTACCAAATTATCCCTTAAATGAAAAATTACTAAACTATCCTCAACCTAAAATTACCAAATTATCCATCAAGGTTTGAATTTACTTATTTCCCTTGAAGTATGAAATTTTTTAATTGCCCTTGTAGACTTAAATTATCAAATTACCCCCATAATCACAATATCTCTGAGGTTGTAAAATTATCGAAATGCCCCTGCTGATCAACGGTGATCGAAATTTAGTCAACGGTGATCGGGAAGTTTAGGTTAGACACTTCTAGTCGAGTTGAGTTCAATAGTGCCAATAGTGACCTCCCATGCGCAGCGATGGCGGCGGATCAAGCTCCCAAAGCTGTGATTCCTCTAAAGGTTGATCGGTAGCAATCAGGCCGTTTCAAGTGATGGGACTTGACAGAAAATGATGAGGGTGAACTGAGGAACAAAACCCAACTGGTGGTACATCTAAAATGCAACAGAAATCTCGGCAAAGCAAGGTAGAAAAGTCATAGGCTACGAAGCTTGATCTCCAGCGCTCTGGTCATTTTATGACAGTGATGACAATAAGGAAGTGATGGCCGACTTCCAAGCTTCTGATCGGTACCTTGCTCGACGGGTGAGGTGGCTGAAATCGTGAAATGCGATCGGGTCAGGCTATTGAATGGATCTGAGTTCGAGTAACCTGATTCAGCTCTCTCTCTCCCCCCCCCTTCTCAATTTATAGAATCAACCTCTCTCTTTTTTCTTTTAAAGCTTAATGCAAATTTAGCTAATACCGAACCCATATTGAAAATAAAATCCAACTACACTGTTATTGGATTGCTTTTCAATTGTCTTGATTTAATGTCGTGAAAATTTTAAATTATTCAAAACACGATTCATTTATTAAAACTGTCAAATTCTACAACCCTGTCAAATTTGAGTTTTGTCAAAAATTCTATTAGTTAAAATATATAATAAATCCAAAAACTTTAATAAATTTATATCGAAGGGAAATTAATAATACACTTAATTAGAAAATTCAAGTGCATATGATACGATTAAGCCTCTCTCACGAACTCACGCTATCAAGCCTCTCTCACTCTATCAAGAGTCACTGCCACGACACCACTCCACCGCTAGCCATCCAGCCACGCTAGCTACCCATTATCGCTGCAACATGCCACTGCCTACCAATATTCCACAAAAACTCCTCAAAACTTCAAGCAACAATGGCTAGGTTTGTCGTGAATTTCTATTTCTTAGCAAATGTGAAAAAAAATCTAAATTTTTTGCTTGAAAATCAGTTAAAGTTTGCTTGAAATTTAAGGATTGTCTTTGTTTTCTAAGAATGAGGAATCTAGGTAGTCTTATTACTGTTGAAGAAACTTTTGAGTATTGAGTTTGAAATGAAGGATCTAGGGGCTGCTAAGAGGATTTTAGGAATGGATTTTATCATAAATAGAGATCAAAGCTAAGCTATATCAAGAAGATGTTACTTATTTTTGGCATGTATGGATCCAAATCTATTCAAACTCCATTTGGCTAGTCATTTTAAACTGTTAAGTGCTCAATGTCTAAAGACTAAAGAAGAGCAGCTGAGAATGACCAATCTCTTTTACTCAAATACAGTTCAGAACCTTATATATGTGATGATACTTACTAGGCCTGGTGTCTCATATGCAATAAGTGTGGTAAGCAGAGTTATGGCTAATCTTGGTTATGAACACTGGAGGGTAGTTCAATGGATAATGAGGTATTGAAAGAGGGACCTTGAAGTGTGGCTTGGTGTATGATGGATCAAAAATTCAGGACTGTAATTTGGTAGGGTATGGTTTGGTGTATGATGGATTAAAATTTCAAGAGTGTAATTTGGTAGGGTATGGTTTAGTGTATGATGGATTAAAAATTCAAGACTGTAATTTGGTAGGGTATGTTGATTCTGATTTTACTGGGGATCTTGAGAAGAGAAGATCACTGACAGGATACTTATTCACTTTGGATGGCTGTGTTGTGAATCAAAAAACCATATTGCAAAGTATGGTGGCACTATCAACAACAAAGGCTACGTACACAATTGTAGTAGAAGCTTTCAAAGAGGCCATTTGGTTAAAAGGAATGGTCAGTAAATTAGGAGGAAAACAAGAATCAGTTGATGTGTACTATGATAACCGAAGTGCAATTCATTTCAGTAAGAATTAGACTCACAATGAGATAACAAAGCATATTGATGTGAAGCTGCATTTTGTAAAGTCAGAAGTCTCAGGGGGAAGATTAAAGCTACTGAAGATTTCTACTGACCAAGATCCAGCTGATGTTTTCTATGGAAATGCCACTTGCTAAGTTCAATTTCTGTATGAACTTGGCAGGGGTTTGCAAGTTTCAATGACTGCAGATTAAAGGAAGATAGCAGAATGGAATAGCTGGAGTTTGAGCTCAAGGTGGAGATTGATGTAATATGAGCTCAACAGCAAATGGGCAACCTATCATTTTGAGGATTCCAGTTTGAATGATATGTCATCTCTAAAGCTGTAGAGCACAAACTGATGTTGGTGGCTTTGTCATCCAAAGTTCTTAAGTAAATCATGTGTATACTGCACGATTCTCTATTAAAATAAACTGCCTCAAAGGGCATAATTAAATGTCATGTAGAAGAGTCTTTAGTAAGCACGTGAAGCATGCATGTTGAAGTTATTAAAAGCTGTTGGTTTTAGAGGGAAAATGCCAGGTAATGTAAAAAGCCTATAATCAATTTATATAAGCTGATTCTTGAGTGTTCTGGGAGAGCTAATCAAGTAGGGATCAAATTTGTAAAGAAGAGAGAGGTTGATCTTGTTTTCTTGTGTGTACACTTGATGATCTTCCTCAAGGGGAAGTAGGCATTGTGCTTAAGTGTTGAAACGCTATAACCTTTGTTCTCTTCGGTTGTTCATTCTTTTTTTGTTCTTATTCTTTCAAAGATTGGATATGTTCCTGCTTGTATGTCCATTGATTGATCTTGGATTAGAGATAGATCTTGGTTTAGTAGAAAGAAACTTGATAGAAGGGAGTCCTTTCTCTACCAGATCCTTATATGGCTTGAAACAAGCTTCCAAGCAATGGTTTATAAAGCTATATTCAACCCTCAAAGCTGCTAGTTTTCACCAATCGAAAGCAGATTACTCATTGTTTGTCCAATCCTATATTGGTAGTTTCACGGCAATTGTTGTTGTTGAGAAAAGATGAACACTGACTCAAGATCAATCACCAAGATCGATCAACACAAATGCAAGAAACAGAAAATAAACCAAGAACTGAAAGAAACTGTGAACAAGTGTTTAACGTGGTTCAGTACCAAAGTACCTACATCCACGGCTGAAGAACCCAAAATGGGTGTGAAGCTTTATTGAACAAATTGACTACAAAGAAACTACTGATGACAAGGATTAAATCTCTCATACAGAGTATTTTCTATCTCTCATCCTAAGCCTCTCAAAAACGTGAATCAAGTCCCCCCACTGATCAGCCTTGAGCCCTTTATATAGCTCTGTTTTGTCCAGCTGTTAGCACTAACAAAATAAACTAACTCTGGCCCCACCAATGCTGACTCAGCTCGCCACTTAAGCTCTCAACAGAATTAACTAACTGGCTTCACAGTTGTATATGTCGATGATGTGATATTGGCAGGCAACAATCTATAACATATTGAAGAAGTAAAATAGTTTTTGTCCAGGCAATTCGAGCTTAAAAATCTTGGATAACTCAAATACTTCTTAGGTATATAAGTGGCAAGGTCTTCGAAAAGGATTTGTCTTTCTCAAATAAAATATGCATTGGAGATACTAGAAGGAGCTAAACCAGCCAAGTTCCCAATGGAATAAAACTTGGTTCTTGTACAATCTGATGGAGATCATTTGAATGATCCTTCATCATATCGGTGTCTTGTGGGAAGATCGATATTCCTAACCATTACTAGACCAGATTTGGTGTATGCTGTCAATTTTTTAAGTCAACTTATGGACAAATCACGTATATCACACTTTGAGGTAGCATATAGAGTTTTCAAAAATTTAAAGCACACACCAAGACACTGTATCCTCCTATCCTCCACAAGCACACTCCAATTGAAGGCATTTGTTGATGCTGATTGGGCTTGGTGTAATGACACAAAAAGGTCAACAATAGGTCATTGTATATATCTCAGAAAATCACCCATTTCTTAGAAAACAAAGAAGCAAACAATAGAGGCTCGATCAACTGTTGTGGCAGAGTATCGCATTATGGCTGTTACATGTTGGGAAGTTACTTGGTTGAATAATATCTTGATAGACTTGGAAATCAAACATACTTGATCGAGCATGTTGTTTTGTGACAACCAAGCTACTTTACAAATTGCATCGAACCAGTCTTTCATGAACAGACAAAGCATATTGAAATTGACTGTCACTTGGTTCGTGAAAAGATTCAAGAGGGTTTGGTCAAGGCAGCACACATATAAAACATTAACCAAATTATAGACTTATTCACGAAAGCATTGAGTTCGTCTCATTTTAAAGTACTATCTGACAAGTTGGTTGTTATTAACATACACTTCAACTTGAGGGGGAGTGTTAAAGACAATCATGTATACTAAGATAGGAAAGTAAATTTTGTATAGCTATTTACACTATTACAAAAATCCAAAATAATGACCAATAAGTTATGACGATTACTTTTAAAAACTGTCACTAAAACCTTTTTATGACCGTTATTATGTGAACCGTCATAATATTTAATACTTACAATGACGGTTTTATAAAGCACCCATCATTAAATGTAAAATTAAAATATAATGTTATTTTTAATGACGGTTTGTTATAAAAACCGTCATTAAAAATATTAATACTTACAATGATGGTTTTATTCGAAAACCATCATTAAATATAAAATTAAAATATAATTTGATATTTAATGACGGTTTGTTATAAAAACCGTCATTAAAAATAAACAATTACAATGACGGTTTTATTCGGAAACAGTCATTAAATGTATAGTTAAAATATGGTGTTAAGTTTAATGACAATTTATTATAAAAACCATCATTAAAAATACATACTTACAATGACAGTTTTAAAACTTAACTGTCATTATATATCCACTAAAATATAACCTTAGTATTAATGACGGTTATTTTAGGAACCGTCGTTAAAAAGGAAATTATTAATCTTCATTCATGACCGTTTATAAAATAAACGGTCATAGAATAATACAAATAAAAAAAGCAAGGTCGATTTCTAGACTTGGGCATTTTATTTCTTCACTTCAAAATATCTCTCCCAGATACCCAAATTCCTTCCATCACTCGCTCATTTCTCTCCAGAATAGCCAAGATTGATTGTTGCCCACTTCGTAACCATCACAACCTTAGGATTGTTGTGCCGTCTCAGCAGCCACCGAGTTGAATCCCATTGTTGATGCACCAATGCATCCTCAATTCACTGCCTAAGTTAGCTCTATTTGACGTTTTGATTTCTTTGTAATCAAATTGACAAATTATCAGCTCCTCCATTGAAAGCCCTGTACTTTCCACATACATTATTGGAAAGGAATTTGAAGAATCTTATTTATGAGCCAGATCATTCTCTCCCTCCATCTCTCTCTGTATTTTCATTTTATTACTTATAAATCTCATTAATTTGGTTGGGCAGGTTTCATGGTTTTGTAACCTAGCATTGGATGACTCTAAACATGGCCACTTCTCTTAGAGATTATTGGTAAGCTTGATATCAATATTGAGTTCAATCATCCACAAGGTTTGTTTCAGTTTTTATATTTTGTTTTAAAATTTTTCGTTGCCATGTAATTCTATTGTATGGATTTTATGAAATTCATGCTTAATTCAGCAAACTCTATTTCCTTCAAGTATTTAGTTCTATGACTGGCAGTAATAGGTAGAAAAACCTTGATAAGGCCATAACATTTTTTTTAACGTTTTTTGACTTTGTTTCGACGTTATAAAAGTATTCCTTCCTCCCAAACTCAATTGAGAGGATTTAATTGTTCTTTTCTTATACTGAAGTTTTTAGAAGCTCTGATTGTAAAAATATTTTGCTGCTATCATGCTACTATTTGTTGTAAAAAACTGCATTGAAAGTTTCAGGTGCTATTTTAACACAATTACAGGAGCATGATAGCACCTAAAAAATTTTATGGGTGCTATCATGCTGCTATTTGGTGTTAAAAACAGCTCCTGAAAGTTCCAAATGTTGTTTGTATTAACTGGACAACATCAAAAAAAAAATTTTGAGTTCTGTCATGCTGCTATTTGAGGCTACAAACAACAACTTAAAAGTTGCAGGTACTGCTTTTAACACAATTTTAGCAGCTCGGTAGCACTTAGAAAATATTCTGGGTGCTGTCAAGCTGCTGTTTGGTGTTAAAAACAGCACCTAAAAATTTCAGTTGCTATTTTTATCAGCTAGATAACACCCAAAAATCTTTTGGGTGCTGTTATATTGCTGTTTGATAAGAAAAACAACATCTAAAAGTTTCAGGTGTTGTTTTAACATAATTACAGCAGTTAGACAACACCTGAAAATTTTTTTAAGTGCACTCAAGATGTTGTTTACTGTAAAAACAGCATTGGAACTTTCAGTTGCTGGGTTTATTAGTTAAATAGCACCTAAACTATTTTAGGGTGTTGTCATGCTGTTGTTTGATGTTGAAAATAGCACCTGAAAGTTGCAGATGTTGTTTTTACCACAATTTCAACAGCTAGACATCACCAAAAAAATATTCAGGGTGATGTCATGCTGCTGTATGTTGTTAGAAACAGGACCTGAAAGTATCAGGTTCTATTTTTATCAGCTAGATAGTACCCAAAATTTTCTTGGGTGCTGTCATGTTGCCGTTTGATTAGAAAAGCACTTTCAGGTGCAGTTTTAATATAATTTCAGTCGCTAGACAACACCTAAAAATGTTTAAGGTGCTGTCACGTTGTTGTTTACTGTTAAAAACAACACTAGGAAATTCAAAGTGTTGGTTTTATTAGTTAGACAACACCCAAAATATTTTAGGGTGTTGTTATGCTTTTGTTTAATGTTAAAAACAACACCTAAAAGTTGCAGGTGTTGTTTTTAACACAATTTCAGCAACTAGGCAGCACCTAGAAAATATTATGGGTGCCATCATGTTGCTGTTTGTTGTTACAAACCACACCTAAAAGTTTCAGCTATTATTTTTATCAGCTAGACAGCACCAAAGAATTTTTTTTGTGTTGTCATGTTGTTGTTTGATTAGAAAATCAGCATCTAAACGTTTCAGGTGCTG
The DNA here is from genome assembly GCA_029618585.1 of Citrus australasica. NCBI lineage: Eukaryota > Viridiplantae > Streptophyta > Magnoliopsida > Sapindales > Rutaceae > Citrus > Citrus australasica. The sequence goes on along the minus strand of JARCIV010000039.1, from coordinate 34,864 downwards.
TTTGAACATAATTTCAGCAGCTAAACAACACTTACAAAATTTTTTGGGTGCTGTCATGCTGATGTTTCCTATTAAAATAAGCACTTAAAACTTTCAAGTGGTGCTTTTATTAGTTAGATAGTACTCAAAAAAAATTTTAAGTGTTGTCATGTTGTGTTTGATGTTAAATACAACACCTGAAAGTTATAGGTGTTATTTTAACACAATTACAGTAGCTATACAACACCAAAATAATTGCAGTGCTATTTTTTCTTTTTACTTTTTTTTACTTGTTTTGTTGTTTGTTCTTATGCCTAAACTAATTCCTTTTTATTTTTTGGAAATAAATAGGTTCAGTTTTCGCACTGGAACATCAAAGCACAGTTGGTTACAAGGTAGTAATTAAAACTTCAGGCTTCAATTTATTATTGTTGAGTCTACAATGGATAAGTCTTGGATTTCGTTGGATATAAGATCCAAAGAATATAAAGTCAGTGTTAAAACCTTTTTGAATTTTGTCGTCCATCACACAACAAGTCCAGATCATATACGTTGCCCTTGCTTAAAGTATGGGAATGTGAAATACCATAATCTTTTAGAGATAGAAACTCAATTGATTATATTTGGAATCGATCAAAGTTATACAAACTGGTTTCTACATGGGGAAGAACTTGTAGAGGGTCTTCTACTAGTAGAAATGCACATATTATAAGAGAAGTTAATTCTCATCATGTTGATAGTACTATTGAGTTGGTTCAAGGGGCACATGATAATTTTGAAAGTAATCCTAACGCATTCCAAAAATTGCTTGAGGATGCTGAAAAACCACTATATCTAGGCTGCAACAACTTTAAAAAGTTATCTGCTTTAGTAAAACTATACAACTTGAAAGTGAAGAGCGGATGGTCAGATAGAAGTTTCTCCGAACTACTTAAATTACTAGGAGAGATGCTTCCAGACCAAAATTAAATCCCGACATCCATGTATGAGGCAAAAAAAAACATTGAATGCATTGGGAATGGAATATGAGAAGATTCATGCCTGCTCGAATGATTGTATACTATATTGGAAGGATTACAAAGATTTAACTGCTTGGCCTACTTGTGGATTGTCTAGGTGGAAGGCAATGAAGAACGCGGAAAAGCTAAAATCGGGTGTGCCTGTAAAAGTGTTATGGTATTTTCCACCAATCCCTAGGTTTACAAGAATGTTCAGCATTAAGGAACAACTAAAAACTTAGCGTGGCATGTAGAACAAAGAGAAGTTGATGGTTATCTACGTCAACCAGCCGATACTCCATCATGGAAGCTCATAGACTACACATGGCCTGCTTTTGCATCTGAACCAAGAAACCTAAGGCTTGCTCCTTCTGCAAATGAGATTAATCCACATAGTTCCTTAAGTAGCAAGTATAGTTGTTGGCCAGTTATACTGGTGACTTATAATCTTCCACCGTGGCTATGCATGAAAAGAAAGTTTATGATGTTAACCTTGTTGATATCGGGTCCTAAGTAACCTGGCAATGATATTGATGTGTACTTAGTATAATTGATCGATGATCTAAGATTATTATGAGAGGTGGGAGTTGATGTTTATGATGCATACCGACAATAATCTTACAACTTAAAAGCTATTCTTTTATGGACAAATAGTGATTTTCCAGCTTATGGAAACTTAACTGGTTGTACTGTAAAGGGCAATAAAGCTTGACCGATATATGACGAAAAAACACGTTCTATTCGACTACAACATAGTAAAAAGATTTCTTTTATGAGGAACTGAAGATTTTTGTCATGGTCACACCCATATCGTGATATGGTAAAAGAATTTAATGGTCTTCCCGAATATAAAAAAGCACTTGAACCATTAAGTGGAAAGGAAGTTCTAGCAAAAGTGGATAGGTTGAATGTTACATGGCGAAAGCAAAATGGCAAATGGCTAGTTTCACAAAGTTATTGGAAGAAAAAGTCTATATTCTTTGACCTTGAATATTGGAAGTATCTTTATGATCGACATGTGCTTGATGTTATGCATGTTAAGAAGAATGTATGTGAGAGTATTGTCGGTATATTGCTTGGCATAGAAGGAAAAATAAAAGATGGACTTGCAGCTCGTATGGATCTTAAACCATTGAATATGCAGAGTGAATTGGACCCTATAACTGAAAACAGGAGAACTAAGTTACCTGCAGCATCTTTCACATTAAGTAATAAAGAGAAAACTAGATTTTGTAAAACATTATCTGAGATAAAGGTCCCTAATGGTTACTCTTCAAACATAAGAAATTGTGTGTCAATGAAGTCTCATGACTATCATGTTCCAATGCAACAGTTATTGCCCGTGGCTAGAAAGGCATTGCTACCAGATCACGTTAAAAAGTTATAATAAGATTGCATTTTTTTTTCAATGTATTGTGCAACAAGGTTGTTAATGTGGCCGCACTCGATCAACTACAAGCTAATGTAGTTGAAATGGTATGCTCGCTTGAGATGTATTTTCTTCCAGTCTTTTTTTGATGTCATGGTTTATTTGATGGTACATCTCATTTGAAAAGTTAAACTTTGTGGGTCGGTTTATTTACGATGGATGTACCCATTCCAAAGAGACATGAAAAAGTTAAAGGGGTATGTCAGGAACCGTAATAGACCAGAGGGTTGTATAGCTGAAGCATACATTGCTGAAGAAGTTGTTGAGTTTTGCACATAGTATTGATCTGGTATAGATGCAATTGGAATTCCATCTAGAAAAAAAACTACATATGGCTTTTCAGATGTGGGGTATCCTCTTTTAGGGGGTAAAGTTGAAACTGTGCTTTTTCAGCAGTGGCAACAAGCACATCTTTATGTTTTAACTAACACGAATGATGTTCAACCTTATATTGAGTAAGTGTTTTGTCTTTTGTTTTTAATTACTATCATTTATTTTATTTTATTTTTCTAAAATGAAGTCACATATCTAAACTATTGTATTAGTGAGCACTTTGAATATTTGAAGGAGTTGCACCCCATAAAGTCTAAAAGAGAAAAATGGTTGCATGATGAGCATAGTAAAACATTTATTGGCTGGTTGCACCTTAAAGTAATTACTTGTTGGTTAATGAATTTATCTTTGCATTATGTTTTCTTTTTCTTTTTTGGTTAATTTTTACAGTATATGTTCTTTTATTTCACCAAGGTTGAACAACAATTGAATAGTTCAAGTCATGGCATTTCTGAATCACTGAGGTGGATAGCACAAGGGCCTCATTTAGAAGTAATAAGATATTCTGGATATGTTGTAAATGATCGCTGATTTTACACATAGGAATTGGATGATGCACAAGTTGTTCAAAATAGTGGGGTCACCTTAATGGCCAAGGCTTTACAAATCTCAAGTGCAAAAGATAATAATCCAGACTATTCAGATATGACTTTCTATGGCATTATTCAAGAGATATAGGAGTTGGACAATCATCAGTTTAGAATTCCAATGTTTTGATGTCATTGGGTCAAAGTAGATAAGTTTGGGTTTACTCGAGTTGATCTTCAAATAATAGGGCATAAAACTTATCTATTCATTCTAGCATCTCAAGTAAAACAAGTGTTCTATGTTGAAGACCAACTTGATCCTAGATGGTCAATTGTTTTAGAGGCTTCTATAAATGTTGCAAATAATGATGTCAATGAAGATGGCTTATATGACCATTTTATAAACCAACAATCTTTTAGCAGCAGATTGCCTCTTATTTGATAAAAAGGAAGAGCCTAATTTAGCTTATTTTAAAAATGATTGTGAGCACTTAGTAATAAAGAAAACTTTATGATATTTTGTTCATATTATTTTTATGTGAAATCATTTTCTTAATAATTTCTTCTATGGTTTACTAATTATTTTTAAGTCACAGGTTTAAATTAGTTCTTCAAATATTCCTCAAGATGATGATGCATATACTTTAGAAACGAACGAAATGAAAAAAAGAGGTCCAACCATGATGCCTAAAATTGTAAAAGGTACAAGCGATGGGAAGGAGTTTCAAGTTAACTTTAACTACAAAGGACAGCCAATAGGCAAGATGCGACCAAAATTGAGTAGCATGGTTGGGGTTTGGTCTCGATCTTTGGTTCCGATTATGTATACACCTTGGAAAAAAGTACCCACACAAGTCAAAAACAAGTTATGGGCATGTATTACGGTATGTATGCTAACATTTAGAACTTTTTTCATAATTAATTCAGAAATTACTAATTCATTAATGAAATTTCTAATTTATTAATTATGATCATTTGCTTGAAGGAAAATTTGTTGTTGGTGAAGATAGAAAAAGCTTCATTATGATGAAATTTAACAAGACTTGGAAGACATTTAAGTATAAGCTCACGGCATATGTAAAAGAGCATATAGATGAACCTGAACTTCTAAGACATTCCCCAACCGACCAAGAATGGGGTTCAATTTCTCAAGAAGATTGGTACCAATTTGTTGAGTTCAGGAAATCAGTAGAGTTTAAGGTTAAGAAATACTATTATGTGTCATATTTTCATATAACTACTTTATGGTATCATAACTTTTGTTATTAGGGTGCGTTTTGTACACGTATTGTATTATGTTGTATTGCATTATTTTAATACTAGTGCATTGTATTATGCTGTATTGCATTAGCATTGCATTATAATAATATTGTACAATATTTGGTACTACACTGTACTGTAATAATTTTTTTGATTAATTTAAATTAAATATTATATTATATTAATGTTTTATATTATATTAATATATTTAAATTGCATTAATATTTTATGTTATTATTTATATTATTATTAATTTTAAATTAATATTATTCAAATTTAAATATTTTTATTAGTTATAATAAGTTATAAATTTATTAATAAATTATAATGTAAAAATAAAAAAATACTATTATTGAATGATAAATTATTTATTTATTAATTTATAATAATAATTATAATGTAAAAACAAATAAAATAAAAATATTATATTAAATTAAAAACTATATTTATTTATTATTTTAGTATTATAATAAAAATAAAGCAAAAAGCAAAAGTTAAAAGCAAAAAAAAAAACAAAGCTAATGTGTCAGTTGACGCACTAGCCCTCCACCCTAATCCCTTGCAATTTTATTCCAAACATGAGTTTGGTATTATTTTAATGTGAACAATGTTATAATACACCATAATCACATGCACCAAACACACCCTAAGGGTGCGTTTGACACACTGTATTGTATTATACTGTATTACATTATTTTAATGCTAATATATTATATTATGATGTATTGTATTAGCATTGTATTATAATAATACTATGCAATGTTTGGCACTACACTGTACTGTATTAATTTTTTTGTAATTAATTTAAATTTTATATTTTATTATATAATATTTATATTCTTATTAATTTTAAATTAATATTATTCAAATTTATTCATATTTAAATATTTATTATTAGTTATATTATATTATAAATTTATTAATAAATTATAATTTAAAAATAAAAATATAATATAATATTATTGAATAAAAAATTATATATTTATTAATTTATATTAAATTATAATTTAAAAATAAAAATATTATATTATATTATATTATATTAAAAAGTTATCTTTATTTTTTATTATTATTATAAGCAAAAACAAAAGTTAAAACAAAAAGAAATTGGAAAAGAAAGAAGGAAAAAAAAAAAAGAAACGCAAGCTGTCAAAGAAGGAAAAGAGAAAAAAAAAAGGTAAGCTAATGCTGCAGTTCCCGCATTAGCTACAGTGCCTTTATCTCATGTGATGTTTTCCCAAACATGGTATTGGTATTAACTTAATGCAAATAGTAATTTAATACCCCCTTAATATTACAACCAAACACACCCTTAATGTATAATGTTTTTTGGTTCACTTGATAATACAAAATCTTAGTGAATCTTAGATGGAACGGCAAAACAAAGTCACTCTAAACCATGGTCTTTCTAGAAGAGGATATGTTGGCTTAAAAGAACGAATTGTAATTTACTTTTTAAATCATTCTTACTTTCCTTCTTTCTTATTCCAACTTTGTTGCATTAGATGAACTAACTAACAACATAATTTATCGTAGCAATGAGCAACTAGTGTTTATGACCCCGTACCATGAGAAGACTTTTGGGTTAAAGCTCAAAAAACAAAGAATGGTGGATTTAGAAGTGGGGATGTTAAAGAAAAGGTTGAGAAAATAGTAAGTTTATAATTTTTTACATAGTATTTGACTCATAAGATTATGGTAAATATATTATAAGTTCCTGAATTTTTTGTCTTTGTAGACTGATTTAAAGAAACAAGTTGCTGATGGAGAAATTTCATTTCAACCCGGTGAGGATATTCTCATTATGGCTTTGGAGAAACCAGAACATCTAGGTCGAGTACAAGCTACTGGTGATGGAGTGACGATAACATCATATTTTGGAAGGGCGAAACGTAAATCCATAGCAATTGATATAGAGAATATTGTCGAAGAGAAAGTTGATAAGATTGTCACGCAGAGGATGATAGATTTTAAAAAGAATTCATGAAGGAATTCAATGACTATCAATTTCCACCAAATCGACTACAATATGACCGAGATAGTTGTTCAGATCTGGGTGAAAGGCAAGATCAGAGTAGGCCTGTCACAAAGGACCAATCAATGCCAATTGTAAGGTTATCAAAGGTAAATCTTACTGTTTATTATTTTTTCTTGTTTTTAACTATTTTGCAGTAAACATCTTATTTTACAGTGAAATTCATGTTAACTTTACAGGAGATACAATAGAAAAAATAGTTTATTTAATTGTCATTTCTGTTGTTGTTTTGTCAAAAAAATAATGTTGTTTTTCTATGAAATATCGGTGGAAGATAGCTTTATGTTATTGTTATTTTTGTTGTCGTTTTGTAGTGAAAATCAAGCTACTTTTTGTAAAACAGCAGCAAAAATAGCTTTATATTACAACTACTCTTACTGTTGGTCTATAGTAGTAAAAATAGCTTTATTTTATTGTTGTTCTTACTACTGTTTTGTAGTAAAAATCATGTTGTTTTGCTGTAAAACAACAACAACAACAACTTTATTTTACTGCTTTTTTGTAGTAAAAATTATGCTGCTTTTTTTTGTTGCAAAACAACAGTAAATATAGCTTTGTTTTACTATTATTTTTGTTGTTGTTTTATACTTTGAGTTATGTTGTTTTCTACAAAATAACATCAAAAAACAACACCATTTTATTGCTATTTGGCTGTTGTTTTGTACTAAAAGTTATGTTATTTTTCGTGCAAAATAAAAGCAAAATCCTTACTTTTTTATGACAACATATAAGTAACAATAGTTATATTAAAATAGCTTTATTTTACTACAATGTTGTCTATTTTTTGCAGCTGTTTATGAAAGATTAAGTTATTCAGTAATTTATTTGGTGGTTTATTACATTTTATTACAGGGGACTTTTTGTAAGTTGGCATTAGGCGATGACCATAACATAGTGGATCAAGGAACGATTTTTATGGATAATGAACCAAATGCAATCGTGTATGGCATACCATTTGCATCCACTGATGTACGTGTGTCTATTGATGTTGCATACCAAAAAAATGCTATCTTACCTCGACCGGTTCATGATGAGCTTATACTTGTAAGCCATGCTATTGCATCTATCGTGGCTTGGCCTAAAACATTTGTTATTACAAGTAACAACGAGGTAAATTATTTCATTACACCATATATTCAAATAGGTAGATTATTATTTTGTGTTTAATTAATTTTTTCCTTTTAATATTAGGTATCAAAGTTTGTTTCTCAAGACGTAGCAAGTTCAAGTATGCCTCCAATTGTGGAAAGTGTTTTTTTTTCATTTGATAAGAATGTAATGCACCCATCCAGATCCACTATAATCAATTTTGATCTAAATATGTTTGCTTCTACAACTAAAATGATGTTTCTTGCTAGGGATGATATTCTACAATTTTGTAGAATGGAACAAATATCAATTAGTGTCATAAAAGTGTATATGAGGTGATGTCTTATATAAAATTTCTAATATTGCTATATATAGATGTAAGAGGGTATATTATTTCTGTTTTATGTCTTGTACAGGCTGTTATTTGAGAATATAAAGAGATGCAATTTGGAAAAAAAGGTTCAAGTTTGTTGATCCATAATTTTTTGCAAATGAGAGTGCCCATGACAGTGAGGAAAATGCCTAAAAGCTTGGAGATATAATGGAATCGTTCAATCCAACGTAACTTATCATTTTTCCATATAATGAATCATAAGTTATGCATTCAAAGTGAATAAGATTGCTATGATATTTGGAATTTTACAATGATAAATATTTTGCACGTAGAGCACATTGGATGTTGGCTGTTATTGATTCATATGAAAGCCAATGTTATTTTTTTGATTCAATTGCCCATGTTCCGCGTCAAAACTTGAAAGAGCTTATTAATAGGTATGTTAAAAAAATTTTACTTTTTAGCTTGTTTTTTCTTTATATTATTTTCTAATATATGCTTTGCAATTTTGAAATTAAGTTCATTGAGAATGTTTAGCACGACACATGGAAAAATTAATCGGAAGCATTGCATATGGAAACCAATCAAAGTATGGAACATTAGTCTTAAATTCAAATTCATAATAGTTTGTATATGAGAATTATAATCTATTATTGCATGCATTTGTCTATTGTGTAATTTAAATCTATTACTTTCTCTTTTGTAGTGTCCTCGTCAACCCAAAAATGTTGAGCACTGCAGATATTATGTGATGAAATATACGTGGGATATTATGGCTAATACTAATGTCTCTATTCTAGAAAAGGTATTGGCAATTTGTTATCAAATATTTATTTATTTTTTCCCCACTAAATAATTTATATATTTTTCACTTTATAGTTTGTTAAGATACAAAGTTACACTCAAAGGGAGATTGACGAGGTGAGATGAGAGTGGGTTAGGTATACATGGCAACTTGCAGCTACATATGAAAATTAATTGATTGATAATTCAAGGTTAATCTCTAGTAGTACTAGATACTACAACTTATTGTGATTAAACTACAACTTGTAAAAAATGAGCTTGATATATTTATTTTTTCTTTCTTTGGAAATAATGTCGTAGGTCACTAGTAGCTACATAATCTTTTTGAAAATATTGCATATGAAGACTTGATGAGAATTTAGATGTGGTAGCTAGATTACATGTGGAAGAGCTAGTATTTTGTTGATGATGAAGGATTGTCAAAGTTCTCTACAAAAGAGTATGAGAATTTTCTTGGTTAGTTGTCGATTTTGTTATATGTGAATAGTATTTGTAAGAATTTCAATGTATAACATTTTGTTGAGGATGTATGAAGGATTATACATCTAAGATTTTTGCAAAACAATATTTTGTATATGATATAGTTTGTAAAAATATATTTGTTAAATAGAAAATTACAATTAAAGTAGGCTTGTAATTTTTTTTTATTTAGATAACATCAAAGATGACGGTTCTATAAAAACCGTCATTATAAATTCATAAACAGTCATAAAAATAGCAAAACATGATATAAGATGATTGTTTTATATAAAACTGTCATTAAAAATATTGATTTAATGACGAGTATTTAAAAAAACCGTCGTAAAAAAAAAGAAAAACACTTTAATGACGGTTTTTTCTTATAAACCGTCATTAAAAATTATATGTAATGACGGGTTTTTTTTCCTAAAACCGTCATGAAATGTTATGTTTTTTAATGACGGTTTTACAAACAAACGGTCATTAAATCTCTAGTATAAATTACAAATAATGACTGTTTAGTAAAATAACCGTCATTATAAATACACATTTAATGATGGTTTTTTGTCGAAAACCGTCATTATAAATAAACATTTAATGATGGTTTTTTGTCGAAAACCGTCATTAAATGTTATCTATCTATGGCATATAATGATGGTTTTTTAAAATAACAGTCATTATAAGTGGACATTTAATGACGGTTTTTGAACCGTCATAAAAAGTATACCCCCTTTAATGTCACTGCCTAAAATGACGTTTTTAAAACCGTCATCTTATATCTTTTAAAACCATCATTAAAGATCAATTTATAGTAGTGTTAATTATTATTTCTATGAAAACCATAGCTAGTTTATAGGCATAAGAAGAGGATCTATGTTGTAATGCTTGTATATAAAGTGGTAGCCATTCCGCTGAATGAAAATGACAAAATCCAATTTTCACCAACTATTTTTTTATTAATCACTCTTTGAAAATTTTAACATTTAAATATTATCCTTGTCATTTCTTTTCAAATTAATTTTTAATATAATTAGATGTAAATCTATACTAAATTTTTAATAGCCTCAGGGGTAATTAAAAATATGATGAAGTACATATGTGTGAAAATTTTCTAGCTTTAAGAATCAAGTAAAATAACTCAAAAGTTGTGATTTTCTGTTATAGCTTTTGTGTCAAGGATGTAAATGAGTAATTAAAAAATAAAAAATCTAACTAGATTATAAACCTGAAAAAAAAAATTTACTAGAGAGTTTTAAAAATTAAAAAAAAATAAGGCTCGAGATATGGAACTAATAAATAACAAGAAATCGTTGCATTATGTGGTATCAGAATATTGATTTGGAGAGCGACTTTCGAGAATTATTAGTTTGAATATGACGGATTCCAACTTCAAATTTTTAAACGCATGCTTTGTTTGTGGTCAATTAGACCAAATTATTGAAATGACTGCTGGAACAACCAGAATAGTTTTTAAAATAAGAAAAAAAAATCAACCGTTTGTTCAGTTGGTCGGCAACTCCATGCTCGTTGTTATTAAGGGTTTGACTTTCTTCTTGTGTGAGAGTATATTTATTTAGAGTGGAGCTATTGGCATCGCCTTATTGAATTTATAAAATCCCTATTTTCTACAATTACATTTAAGGACAAATGTATCAACTAAATTTTTCTTTCTAAAATTCAAACGTTGCCATACTCCGCATAAGTACAATTTTCAATTGGTTACGATTTCCTGGCATTCATCATCAATCCCATTCCAAAGATCAATGAATTGTTTTGAGTTTCACGCATCTAGAAAACCAAGATAAAGTATTATACATGCAACAATCTTTTGTTAAAAACCCTTATGATTGTCCAATGGCTTAGCATAAATCAAGGAGTGGGACCAAAATAATTTATCAAGTACCAAAATTGCAAAAGAAGAAGAACTCAAGAGATGGAAATGAAATTGCATGAATGAGGGACCAAAAGCATGATATGAGATAGGCAACAAAAATATTGCCGATGTTTATTGTTGGGTGTTGGACAGAAAATCAAATTTAGAAGAAGGGCAGTTTTGGAATTAAAGTGGGTGTTAATAATAAATATAAATTTTCTAAGTTCTAACATTGTTTAATGGGGTGTACTTATAATAGGGTTTTTAAAGGATATTAGAGGGGTGCCAATACCTCTACTCATTTATTTATTCATTTCTTTAGTTTCACATTTCTAGACTAAATTTTAATTTTAATACATAAAGACAATTATTGATAAGCATTGGGTGGGCTTTTAGATCCGATAGATATATTAGTAATTAGTAAACTAAAATCTCACTATAGTGATATTTTACATAGAAATAATTTTCATATAGTCATAAAAAACTATAATTCTAATTTGAGTCAATTATAAATTATAATAAAAAGTTGTAGTTTTTCTAAATCCTATTTTAAGAAATTTACCTTTACATACTAATAATGATATGTATATTGTAAAAAATATAAGCTATGTTATATTAAAGGTTAAAGATGGAATAAAATATCCTTCTAGGCACAGACTTTCTCAGTCTTGTTGCCCCTTTTGCCTTCTTTCCCGAAGGATTTTCCTACACCGTCCGTAATCCTCATGATGGTACCTCCCATACCTTTCAAGTCCCTTGGGTTAAAAAACAATCCATTTTTGGGGAGGGTGAAAAGATATCAACTTGCCTCATCCAAAAATATGAACCCCAGATCAAGGAACTCCTCGAATGTTGTGCCGATGTACCAAACCAGTTTTGGGCTCAGGAACAGCACTTTGTGTCCTTACCATACAAAGATGGTTGGACCATGCCTCACCAGACAGCTTCACATCCAGGCATGCCTCATGATGAAGAACTGTGCAGATCAGAGATCCAGGCCCTGATGGATCTAAAGCTTATCAGACCTTCTAAGTCTCATTGGGCCAGCCCAGCTTTCTATGTCAACAAGCATTCAGAACAGGTCCGTGGCAAAAAGAGATTGGTAATCGACTACAAGAAACTGAATGATTGCCTGCAAGACATCAGGTACCCCATTCCACGGAGGACGCACTTACTAAAGCGCATTGCTGGAGCCAAAGTCTTCTCAAAGTTCGATATGAAACCTGGCTTTTGGCAAATTGGAATCAAGGAAGAAGACAGGCACAAGACAGCTTTTGTGGTCCCCCATGGGCACTACGAGTGGAACGTAATGCCTTTCGGCTTAAAGAATGCACCGTTGGAATTCCAAAATAGAATGGATGAGGTGTACAAATCCATCTCAGGATTCTGCCTTATCTACATAGACGATGCACTCATCTTCAGCAACAGTGAGGAAGAACATGCTGAACACCTGTCCCAATTCAAGGAACTAACCTACAAGCATGGCTTAGCATTGTCTGAATCAAAGATGCAGATAAGCCTTGATGAAGTAGATTTCTTGGGATTACATATCAAGCAGGGATTCATCATTCCTCAGCCACATATTGCTGAAAAAATATCCTAATTTCCGGACCAGCTGTCAACCAGAAAACAGATCCAACAATTCCTCGGGATCATCAATTATGCAGCAGATCATGTGCAAGATTTGTCCAAAATGACGAGTCAGATCTCCAAGCACTTAAAGAAAGGTGCCCCACAATGGTCGGATGATGCATCAACAGCTGTAAAAGAATTAAAGCAAAAGCCTCCTTTAAAGATTCCCGACACAAGACAACTCATCCTCCAGACGGACGCCAGTGACAATTATTGGGGAGCACTATTGATAGAGGAATCTGAGGGAAACAGGAGAGTTTGTTGCTATAAATCAGGCCAGTTCAACGATGCTCAAAGCCACTACCCCTCCTCTAAGAAAGAAGTCCTTACAGTAGTCAAAGGGATCAAGAAGTTCCAATTCTTCCTTTAGAGTTAGGAAAATTTACACTCGTCCACCTGTTTGTTTTACCTTTTTCAAAAATACACAAACACTTTTTTTTTTCAGCGCGCCATCTGAGGTTTGTTTTTTGTTACACTCATCCACTTCCGTCTAATTTTCGTTAGTCAATTTAACAGAATGTTAACGAAATGACTTTTTTACCCCTCAAAATTATAATTTAACCCAAAATAAATGGAAATTGAAGATAAATTGGATGGATTTAATTTTTTTCAAAGGTGGATGCTAGAAATTGGGGGAAAATAGTGTTTGTTAATTGCTAAATTTAGAAAATTTGTATTTTTTTTTTGAAAGACAAAAAAATAAATACACAAAAAAAATACAAATTTTCTATATTTAGCGAGCAATAAACACTATTTTTCTCCAAAAAAATAAATAAAAATTTTCTAAATTTAGCAAGCAACAAATATTATTTTCCTCCAATTTCTAGCATCCACCTTTGAAAAAAATTAAATCCATCAAATTTATCTCTAATTTCTATTTATTTTGGGTTAAATTATAATTTTGAGGGGTAAAAAGGTCATTCTGTTAAATTGACTAACGGAAATTAGACGGAAGTGGACGAATGCAACAAAAACTAAACTTCAGGTGGCGCGCTGAAAAAAAAAAGTGTTTGTGTATTTTTGAAAAAGACAAAACAAACAGGTGGACGGTTGTAAATTTCCCTTAGAGTTATTACTAAATTGTTGAATAATATTTAGGGAAATTTACACCAGTCCACCCGTTTGTTTTGCCTTTTTCAAAAATACACAAACACTTTTTTTTTTTCAGCGCGCCACCTGAAGTTTTTTTTTTTGTTACATCCATCCACTTCCGTTTAATGTCCGTTAGTGAATTTAACGGAATGTTAACGAAATGACATTTTTACCCCTCAAAATGACAATTTAACCCAAAATAAATGGAAATTGAAGATAAATTGGATGGATTTAATTTTTTTTATAGGTGGATGCTAGAAATTAGAGGAAAATAGTGTTTGTTGATTGCTAAATTTAGAAAATTTGTTTTTATTTTTTTGAAAGACAAAAAAATAAATACAAATTTTCTAAATTTAGCAAGCAATAAACACTATTTTTCTCCAAAAAAATAAATAAAAATTTTCTAAATTTAGCAAGCAACAAATATTATTTTCCTCCAATTTCTAGCATCCACCTTTGAAAAAAATTAAATCTATCCAATTTATCTCTAAATTCTATTTATTTTGGGTTAAATTGTAATTTCGAGGGGTAAAAATGTCATTCTGTTAAATTCACTAACGGAAATTAAACGGAAGTGGACGAATGCAACAAAAAGTAAACTTCAGGTGGCGCGCTGTAAAAAAAAAGTGTTTGTGTATTTTTGAAAAAGGCAAAACAAACAGGTGGACGGTTGTAAATTTCCCTAATATTTATAGAATTTACATAGACAGAAAAAATTAAAGAAAATACAAACATTTAGACTTTTAAGATAACTTAGCATATTCTGAATTATATAAGATTAATATAGTGCATACTTTACCTCTAATCTCTATATCACTTGCACTGAGGATGATTAAGTCAAATTAATAATTTGTAATCACATGAATATTATGTTGTAACCTCTTTATAGTTTGGGTGGGTAAATGGTTCCGTTTTTACCGAACCAAGCCAAATCAAATCAAAAAATTTGAGTTTGGTTCGGTTTGGTTCAAAGGGGCACAATCCGAATAGTTCGAAAACTAGCAAACCGATTGGTTTGTGTGCAGTTCGGTTTTGACAAATCGATTGCTTCGCTTTAATTTAACTGAAAAATAATAATTTAAAATATAAAAGAAAAAAGTAAAAATCAATTTAATCAATTCTTAGATGAATCTAACAATCGGTAAAATCTCTCTCAAGTCTCACGCAGACGGCAGACAAGCTCAGGCCGCAGCGGCGCACTGCACAGCCAGTCAGCAAACAGCAATCTCTCTCTCTCGCAGCCTCTCAGGTGACGCCAACGGCCCGGTGCCGACGGTCACGGTCTCGGACTCACTCTCATCACACACGGTCTCACTCTCTCACGGCCATTTTGATGTATGTGCATGCATTTTTGTGTTTTGCCCCTTAAATTCTCATCATGCGTGGTGTTTTTTATACTGAATTTTAATGATAGATTTAGTCCTGTTTGAGATTGTCAGTTTGCCTCTCTACATTTTCATGGTTAAGTGATTACGAATCGAATTGTATAAAAGACTTGTCAATATTGCGCACCACTTGCCCCCGGGCACTCCAATAATGCAAAATGGCAAACTGAATTTCATGCATGATAATTGGCGCATCCATCGTATTGGTAACTCCTTTATCTATAAAGACTATAATGCAAATTGTTTGACGAATTACAAAAACTATAACATAGCATGAAATCCAGCTACCTATAAATTTATTCTTAATTAAATTAAATTAACAATTATTGAAAATAAATTATGATGTGTTGGTATACTTCAATTGTCCTTATGAAAACAAGTTAAATTTTAGGTAATAAAAGTTGATATACAATTTCAGAAATATCACTTTATTTTATTTAGTTTAATTATTGTGCTTGGCTCACTTTGAATTTTGATGTAGTTAATATGGATGATAGATGCAGTTGTTGCATGTGTGTTTGGTGGTGTTTTGTCGAATGTTGATGCAACACAGCAGACTTGTTAGGTTTTGTTTATTAGTTATTATGGATTTATAATTTGTAATAGATTTTAAAATTATGTGTGTTTGTAAATTGTTTGTGACTATTCCGTATTCCGTATTAGGACTTTTATTATTTTGTTTTGACTTGAGAACTTTGTATTTATTTATTTATATCTTGTGTTACTATAGTATAGTTACTAGTTAATACAGGTGAAAATTGTAAAATTCAGAAATTGTATTGCACTGAACCAAATCGAATTTATGAACCAAACCAAACCGAATAGGTTTTGTTCGGTTTTACTTCTTTCAAACCATTTTCGTATTTTTATTATAAAAATAGTTGGTTCGAATTCATTAAACAATTTTTAGTGTATCTATTTATTAGTATTTTTATTATACTATCTAATGTAATATATTGAAAAAAAATCAAGTAATTAATCGTGTCTACCTTTAGGGGAAAAAAAATTGTTTCATAAGGCAAACAACTAAAGCGAATAATAATTTTGAGAACTTAAATTTTGTTTCTTAAGAAAATGTGTTCCGAAATATTTTGTGAAACACTTGTTAATCTAGTCACATTTATTTTTCTAAAATTATAACCAATGTAAACATTTAACACCCAAATATATACAAAATAAAATGATTCATTCTCCAGTGCAATTGTTTTCCCAAATATCTAATTGACAAATATCAAATTGAATAGAAACTAACGTACAACTAAAAATTGGAAAAGTTATCTGTTGAAATGCGATCATGATTAGGATTTTTGCAGTGTCTGAAATTTCATAAAAAAATTATTTAATAAAAAAGCAAAAGGTGGACAAAGTACCAATCAATTTTTTAATTTAGTTCTTGCTTCTTTAAAACTTGAACTCAAGTGATCAATCAAATAAAATTGCTTGAAAAACATTTGATTAAATATCCTTGGATTTGTCATCCTGATTATCAAATAGATAAATTTCGATATTGAATTCCAACTTCCCTACATTCAATACTAAAAATTATGGGCTAAATACTATCGCCATGGGATCACAAATCTTGATCAAGGTTTTGAAATTTCTGTCATCCTGGGCGGGGATGGTAAGTATCCAATAAGAAATCCTACTCAATATCCGTTAATTGAAATATTGAATTACTTGCGATGCAAATATGGTAAGAATCATATCTGATCGATTAATAAGAAACAAATTTTTGTACACATCCAAATCTCTTATAAGAAGTAAATTGGAAAAATCCTTTCTTTTATTTCTTTTTCTTTTTTAATCTTTCATAAAGTGGCCCACTGCAAAGTTTTGAATTACATGGACGTGGAACCGTAATATTTTAAACCCAACTACCTCTAGAATATGCAATTACAATGGGATGAAATTCACCTCGCATATTGAACTAGGTAGTCTATTAAACCATACCTAGAATGAGACAATAAATTTGTACATTGTCATTTTCTCTAACTATCCTCGTATTACTCGAAATTGTTTTTGACGTTCATACATTGACATGCGAAGATAATTACAATCCAGAAATGGCTAACAGTTATTTATCTTTTTTGTTTTGATTTGTTTTTTTTATTCACACAACAATTTATTCAAAAGTCGCATAAGATGACGATTCTTACTTATAAGGCAAAAGCCATGGTACAATAAATAATAATTCACGACAATAATCATGCTGTAATATATTGACAAGATGAAAATTCGTACGTCGACATTGAAAGAACCGTGGCTTCTTACGAAAAGGCAATAATGCCAGATTTAAGAAATTTGATTATAGTTCGGAATATTTTGCCCATTTTTTAAAAAATATTTAATTGATAATTATTGGATAAAAATATAATGATGCAATTATTTTTTTAATTGGAGAATCCAAATTAAACCTATATTTACTTACTAAAATAAGAAGAGAAACGGAAATCAATTGGATGGGCCCGCATCAAATTGAGAATATGATTTGGATGGAATCTAATTCTTAAAATGATTTGGCACGCGGATGGGCCAGCGTCAATTACAGGACCTCACGGTAAGTCCAATTATTCAACCTTTTTTTCCTACAATTTTTCATTTACTTATTCTGAAATACTATCTTAGTAACCCAAGAGGGGGAGGGGTAAATTGGGTTATAAAAACTCATACAAAACAAACCACACAACAATTTAAATATGCCTTAATAAGAACAAAAACAATAAATTTAATCAAGCAAAATAATAAAAGAGTAAGGGAAGAGAGATCAAACACTTGATTTTTACGTGGTTCGACTAACCGTGCCTACGTCTACGCCTCCAAGCTCATCGGGCTTGAGGATTCCACTAAGCAAGCCTCCAAGACTTCAATCACTCTTACAATTGACTTCCAAGATGTCAGTAACCTTTACAACAAGAGGTTATCCCCAATCTCTTAACTCAAGTATATCTCAACACTTTACAACCTCTCAATTTGATTTCCAAAAAGATTACACAATAAATCTCTCACACACAATATATTTGATTACAAATAAAATTCTAAAGTGTGAGTAAATGAGATGAGTACAAGAATTTTAAAGCTCAATGAAAGTTGTATACTCAATAATTTGCTCACTGATAATCGTTGGAATTGTTGTTGGTTGAATTTGATTGAGCTTATTTAGTTGGAGCTGAAAAATATCCGTTATTGACTTTCTACTCCAAGTCAGATTACCGTTTTCAAAATATCGGATCGCCGTTAGTGTCCAGGACTAATTTTCAATTCTGTTCGATGTTGGTTAGCCGTTATCAAGATATCGGATCGCCGCTGCTACAGTGACTGCTATAGTGAACTATTTTCAAAAATTACAGATTTAGCCTAAAATGTTATAAAATTATACTATGTCCCAAAACCATATTAAACATTTCAAATAAGCCATTTTCCATAATTTTAAGCAATACTTGTTGATTTCAAAGTTCTCAAATTTTTTCAATTTAAAAAATTAACATGAAAATAACCAATTTCATAAAATCATTTTTTCCATTGAATATAAAACATTTATAATATGAAAATAATAATTTGTTTTAATATATGAAAAAATTATTTGAGCTTTTAAAAGATTAATCAATCTAAATAAAGTTTGTTATCATCAAAATCAGTATTAAAGAAATATTCATGTTAAAAATCTCCCCCTTTTTGATGATGACAAACTTTTCAAAACAAAATTTTGTGCAATTTTGCTTGCCCTACATATGTGCTCAAAAAATATATTTGTGCAATTTTTCTC
Organism: Citrus australasica; assembly: GCA_029618585.1. Classification (NCBI taxonomy): domain Eukaryota; kingdom Viridiplantae; phylum Streptophyta; class Magnoliopsida; order Sapindales; family Rutaceae; genus Citrus; species Citrus australasica. The sequence continues at coordinate 15,872 of JARCIV010000039.1, read as the reverse complement.
CCCCTAAATATGTGCTCCCCCTAAGTATATGGCCAATCAATATGTATCATATATAATTTATCTCCCCCTTCATCATAAAAAAGAAATAAACTTGAAAAGAGTAAAGAGAGAAGTTTTGATATTATCCATGGCGTGCAAAACTTTCGGCAGAATCTCCCCTTAAAAAAGAACATATCTTCAAAAACAGAAGTAGTTAAAACACTCACATATAAATTCCCATTATCAACCAACCTCCATACCAACAAATGCATCATTGTCATAAGCAAAACTCAAATATATCATCAAAATCGACACAATCACAAACAAAGTTCAAATATCCAACAAAAGCATCACAAAATCATCATAAGCATGATAGAAAAAAATAGTATCATAAGAACTATAGTATATGAGTAATGTTTGCGTGAAATGAATAAATGTAGAAACTAAGATGGGGGCTGCAAAGAGGAACTGCCTGAATCATAACCAAGGTGACCAAGGATACGTCGTTGGCCAGCAAGTAGTTCCATCTGCTGGTCAAAAATATGTTGCTAAAAAGTGTCAAATTTGGTTTAGAGTAGGGATGGCAATAGGGTGGGGTGGGGTGGGGATGGAGGTGGGGAGGCCTACCCCATTCCCCAACCCATAAAAAATTTTAACCCCCATTCCCCAATAAATTTAGTGGGGTGGGGATGGGGAATCCCCATGTCCCATCCCCACCCCATTTCCCATTTACTTATTTAATTATTTTACAATAGGTATGAATACATAATTTTAATAAATTAAAAATTAGAAACTTAAATAAAATAAAATCATCACCATTTTATAAAGTATTTAAATTATTGAAAAAAAACTTCAAAAGTTTGAAACAATATCTTGAAATGATATCAAAATTACAAAATGTTTGGATAAATAATAACTAAAAGAACAAAAATGTATAGCAAATGTTTCAAATCATTCTTTCTTCGGCTTCATCTTCTCTTTATTATATTCATATAGCCTATGGTTGTCACTTTAATCCTGCAATATCAAATAATAAAATTAATTACTATTAGTTCACTATAGCTTAAAAAACAATTTCCTCTCTTTTGGGTGTTGTTGTCCAATAAGCAACACTATTACGAATTCTTTCAACACTATTACTAATCACATCCAATCCTTCTTTCACTATCAAATTCAGGATATGGGCACAACAACGCATATGAAAAAACTCTCCACCCAATAGAAGTGAACTATCAGATAACTTCTCAGTAAGAATTTCAATCATAGCATCATTAGTTGTACAACTATCTACTGGTAAAGTAGAAAATTTGCGATCAATATTCCAATCCAATAAACTTTTTGGTTGAGAGAGGCATAGATCACTCAACATGTATTAGTAGTCAAAATTAGAAGAGGAACTTTATCTAGATTACTACATTTACCAAATAATATTATAAAATGTAAAAGTTTTAATGGGGTGTATTAAACGGGGTGTACCCCATCACTATCTTAAGAATGGTGATTTTGATCCCTTATTATATCTCACAAGCCCCCCATTTTTCAGTTAATTCCACTAAAAATTTTAAACAAATCTTTATCTCTCAATATACCTTACCTAATCTCTAATTTACCTTTATTTTCATTTTTTTATACACCCATTGTATAAATTTTATAAAATCATTTCTTAAAAAAAAACTCTTATAAGCATTGTAATTTCTCAACCTTTTTTTTAAGGTTTTATCCTCCACTTAAGATTTGATAGTTCCACCAGGAATTAGAGCAAGAACCATGCCGAGTCGGTCCTGAATAACCTTGGTATCGTGCTAAGCCTATCAAGCCAAAGTTGAGTGAAGGAATTCAAGAATTTGGCCAAGAGGTTGGACGTGATAAAGATAGAGATCTTTTATTATGATAATTGATTTGGAACTAAAAAGGGGAGTCTTGATTTCCTTTTGTATGCATCCCAATCTTGTATTCAAGTTTATCTGGTCATGGACCAGAATGCATTGCTTTTGGAAAGTGTTTGCAATTGTAAAGTGATATTACTTGGACAGTAATTTGGCGTTGCAATGCAGTTACGGAACGAATGAAAATTTGGAATCGCAATGGAAAATGCTGCCAGGTATCTATCTAAGAATGAAAGCACTCACTATCAGTCTCTATGGGATTGCAGTATAAAATTTTTCATTGTTCTTCAATATTTTGAATAGAATGCCTTACTTTGAATGGAATGGCTCAGTTTCAAAAGTTAGAAGAAATTAGAGTTTAAGAAATTAGATTCGCTTAATTAGTTATTAATAAAAAAATTTATGTCGGTGCACTTAAAAATTATTTATTATTTTAAGTTATTTCACATGAGGATAAAATAGGTATTAACATAAAAGTCATTAGCGTGGGTTGGTAAGATATAATAAGGGATTTAAACATCACCACTCTACTCATATAGCAGCTCCAAAAACGATCTCATAGGTCGAAAACGGTCTGCCCCATTGAACGAGGACCTTTAAAATTTTGATCCTAGCTTGACCCATATGACATGCTGAACATGTCGGTCCTTTAGACAATCAAAACAAACTTGTGAGTAGGGGTGGGCAAATAACCCAATTTGATTCGACCAAAAAATTTGAGTTCAGATCGGATGTAGATGAATTTTTCAATCCAATCAGGTAGGAATTTATCCAAATCGATCCGAAATTACACACAATTAAAGAATATTATTTGAAATTTTTTATCCATTCCAAATATAATTCAGATTCGATTATAAGTCTGGATTGAGTTTGGATTACTGTTTTCCTAACTCAATTAACCCGAACTCGAACCCGATCCAAAACTGAATTTGCCGACCCCTGCTAATTATCGTTTACACATTACATTTGTGACTATCATTTTTAAACTAAAATTTTCTCTTGATGTGAATAAGGAAAATAAAAAAAACATATTGAGTAAATTTCCTTTAAAAAAAGAGGCACCATAGATGGACCGTACATATGGTACAGCTAGCTGAAATGGAAGTAGCCTTGTGAGTGTTGCCTATTTTGGATTCAGGATGAAATATTTAAAAGCAAGCAAGTAAATAAATCAGGAAAATGATATTCTGGGTAGTTTGATATATCACATGTTTTTGTGAATTCTTTAGTTGAGGCAATTGTTTTTGGTCTTAGCTGAATTGTTAAGTTCTTTATCACATAGAATTCCCTAATTTTCTTCTGCTAATCCAGTAATTGCAGTTTCATTCTAAGGTTCTTCATTTTCTATAGAGCATATATTGCTTCATTAACCCTCCTCTAAAATGTGTTGCTAATATGTATTTGATTCATTCCAATCTTACAGATCATTGTTGGATGCCGAATCAGCATACAATGCTTACAATTGTGAGAGAAAAATGAACAACCAATTGCCTAGTTAGTTATGCTTGAAGCTAGAAACATTTGTTTAAGTGAATAATTGTGCCTTTTTTTTTTGGTTAATTTGGCATTTTCACATATAAAGACTGCAAAATTAACTAGGCATAAATATAAAAAATGGATTATAACTTACAATATAAGAATCAAAAGGAAACGATGGATAAATTTCACATCCTTGTGATTGGTATGTGAACACAGGTTCCTAAATAATGACCATTATTTAGTGACCATTTAAAATACAATAATGGCATATTTAGTGGCCATTAAAAATTAAAATAATAAATTGTATTACATCAAAGAACATAAAATTTAGAGTTGGCAGTAGTACCCGCAGGGCTCCAAACCCGCGGGGCCCTGATTAATTTGGGGTGGGTATGGGGCCCCGAAAAGTCTGAAAAAAAAAATTCGGGTCTATTTGGGTATGGGTTTAAAACCCCAAAACTTTTCGGGTTCGGATTTGGGGATTTTTCGGATCCCCTAACTCAACCCGAAAATAAAAACAAAAAAAAATCTAATATTTTAAACTTTGAAATTAGAAATTGTAATGCCATCGAATCAATTTTTTTCCCCCAAAAGAAACCCTAACAGTTCGTGAGCTGCCGTCGTCACTAACAGCCGGTCAGCCGCCACCGTTCGTCGTCACCGACCAACACTCAGCTACACTTGTTGGTTCTCCTGCAGCAAGTTTTTCGCCTTTTCTACTTTTCTTTCTTTGTTTGTTTATTTCGAATTGCATCTGGTTTCATTGATTTGGGTGTCTCTGTGCGTGTGTTTGTTTGTCAGTAATGAGTCATTGAGTTGATGGAGATGGCTATTTACAATGTTTGCTTGAGGTTGGCGCGCAAGCGTTATGACGTTGTTGTGAATAAATCTTAAGTAGTTGGCTTTGGCTGTTCAATTTACTGATATGGGGTTTTTTGTGTGTAATTACTGCCTGTCCATGTCCATGAATTTAATCATGCATGTTAATGATTTGAACGAAATTTCTCTTGAAATGTCCAGAAATTTAGAGGAGGGCCCCCATTGATTTTAAGCTCTTGATATTTCTGCATATCAAATCATGTGCTCAGTCTGTTTATATTTTTGTTCAAAGAAATTTAAATTGAAACTGTCGAAATGTTGAATGGTAGATTGCTTGAATTTGTGTACACTAGTTGGTTGAAACTAAACGTACAAATTGAAACTTTTGCTGATTGCTTTGTATTATTATTATTATTTTGGGCTAAAATTATGAGCTGTTGTTCGTTTTGAACATGTTTCCTTGAGTGATCATTTGGATCTGGGCATGTTAATCCAGTGAAAGCTGTAAATCCAGGGCTCATTTATGAAACTTCCAAACAAGATTACATTAAACTTTTGCTATTGATATTATTTACTAAACTTTTGCTGATTGATATCATTTTTTGAGCCATCTAAGCCCACTGTGCCTATATTCTCATTTTCAATTACCATCTCAATTTTCTGCCCATCTTGGCTCCATGTTCCCGCTACAGTGCTCATTTTCCCAGGCAGCTACTCCCTGCCAGCTACCTTTGCACCTTTGCTACAGTATGTACCCTTCTGAACCCATCTTCATTAATGAACCCAGAGCTGACCACTCCACCTGGCTTATTTCCATTGGCATTGTACTATGACCCGTTTGAAGTTGGGTTAGCCTGTTTCCTCCATCCACGCTTGGTTTCTCCTGACCCGTTTCCATTTGTTTCTGCACTGGCTGTTCTTGGTTTTCCAGTGTTACCGATGATGATTTCTGCCTTCCGATCCCGTGGTCGTGATTTATTTTTAATGTGAGAATTGTAGGACATGGTAAAATCAGATTTAATGTTTTGTATCTGTATAGTTCTTAATGGTTTGCTTCTAGTAAAATGCTAGTTTGATTTTTATTTTTAAAATTTGCTTATTGGCTTGATTGTAGGTTCGACATTTAATATGTCAAGTTCTTTGCCCACACCACACTTAATGGATGATGAAGGCAATCAAACTCAAGGTGAATCAGCTGCCAGTGTTACTCATGGTGGGTTGCGACGTAGAGGAAGGTTGAGGTCAATTGTATGGGAGCATTTCGAGAAGAAAAAAATTAACTTGATTGATAAGGTTGTTTGCAATTATTGTAAAAATGCATTGGTAGCAAGGAGTAGTGATGGAACAAAGCACTTGCACGATCATTTGAAGACATGTCAAGTGAAAAAGGAAATAGAGGCCACAGAATTCCCACCGGCAAAGAAAGCTGCTGGTGAAAAAGGGAAGAATGCAGTAGAAACTCATTTTGATCCTAATGTTACGAGGAGAAAAATGGCACGTGCTATTGTCATGCATGAGTACCCTCTGAGCATTGTAGAGCATCAGGGTCTGAGGGATGTTATGTCTTCTCTAAATCAATTGTGGAAGCCAGTGTCTCGAAATACTATCAAGAAGGAGATTTTAGACATGTATGAGTGTGAAAGGGCCAAATATATCAGTGTATTGGAGCAAACTCAAGGTAGAATTTCCATTACAACTGATATGTGGACTGCAGAAAATCAAACAAAAGCATATATGGCAATCACTGCACACTTTATTGACGATGCTTGGGCATTACGGAGCATACTTTTGAGGTAAAATTCTTACTGTTATGGATTTTTTATTATTAGTGATCAATCTGATTTTTTTTTATTGTTAATGATCAATCTGATTTTTTTTAATTGTTAATGATCTTTTTTTTTAGCTTTTTGGAAGTGCCTGGTTCTCACACAGGCCAAGTGCTTTGTGATAAGCTGATGGGTTCGTTATTGGAGCTCAACATTGAGCGTAAGTTATCCTCCATAACTGTTGACAATGCTGCTACTAATGATCGTATGATTGATTTTATGTTGTTGGCACTAGATAAAAATGATCTCATTTTGGGTGGACAAAAGTTTCATGTTCGTTGTTGTGCCCACATTCTAAATTTGATTGTAAATGATGGTTTAAGTGTGATTGGTGATCTAATTGCAAACATTCGTGAGAGTGTTATTTTTTGGTCAGGATCAACTAAAAGGAAATCGACATTTGATGAGAATGCACGTAAATTAGGCATTACTTCTGGTAGAAAACTAGTACAAGACTGTCCAACTAGGTGGAATTCTACTTATCTCATGATATGCTCTGCATTACATTATAAGAACGTTTTTTGTCGATTGAAGAATATTGATGGACAGTATAAGTGTTTGCCTAGTGAGCATGATTGGCAATTGGCTAGTGCCTTAGAAAATGATTTGAAATGTTTTTATGATTGTACAACATTATTTTCTGGTACTAGTTATCCAACATCTAATTTATTTTTGCGCCATGTGTGTGATATTAGATTGTGCCTGAATGAATGGGTTTCAACTCCTAGGTATGATGAATTTAAAATCATGGCACAGAAAATGATTGAAAAGTTCGATAAGTATTGGCATGACATGAGTGGAATATTGTCTATTGCATGTATCTTTGATCATAGGTTCAAAATTAGGTTGGTTGAATATTATTTTTCCATGATTTATGGGGATGATGCTACTTCTCGTGTCCAGATAGTGTATAGTGATTGTCAAAGTATAGTGAAAGAGTACAAAGCTAGATATGCATCAGCTGCTAGTTCTCCTGGATATAGTTCTAGTTCTTTAAGTACTTCTCATTCTATGCCGAGTTCGGGTTCCTATAAGGGTTCAACTGAATGGATTTTGGGGTTTACTAGTTTTGTTAGTGTTGGTAATGAGGAAGTAAAGGATGAACTAGACACTTATTTGGGTGAAAAGTTAGTACCATTTAATGTTGAGGAAGAATTTGATGTTTTAGCTTGGTGGAAGGTGAATGGTGGTAACTATCCGATATTGTCTCAAATTGCAAGAGATATTTTGGCTATTCCAGTTACCACTGTTGCTTCTGAATTTGCTTTTAGCACCGGTGGTCGATATGTAAGCCCATATCGCAATAGACTTCATCCACGCACATTGGAGGCTTTGATGTGTAGTCAAAGTTGGATACGTGCTCTTTGTGGAGGTATATGGTTTGCATTTTAATTTTTGTGTTTTTATTTATTTAAATTAACTAATAATTAACTTGATATTTATATTTATATTTAAGTAGTTGTGGCACCGACCTCTCCAGCATATGCCAAGATTCTTGATGAGGAGCCAGAGATTGAAACAGATGTAGAGGCTGTAGAGGTATATAGTTTTAGTTTATATTATCTTGTCAAGAATTTATTAAGTTGAATTGTTAAAACATGTTTTTATTAATTTTTTTTTTGTTTATGTTGTTATAAGTTAATGAAGAATCTTAGAATGTGCATCAATGGTGATGGCTACAAGTTTATGTTGAAGACTTAAAATTATTTTAATTTGTCGTATAAAATTTAATCATTTGTAATTATATTGAAGGCTTAAAATTATTATGTTTTTATTTATGTGGAGGTTGTTAAAATTTGATCACTTGTAATTTTATTTCTAATATGAAATTTGATTATTTGTAATTTTATTTCTAAATATGGAAGTTGTTAGAATTATTATTATTTAAGAAAAAAGGAAAACTGAAATATTTAGAAATTATTATTTAAAAAATGGGGATCGGGTCCCCGTTTTAATCCCCTCTCAATTCGGGGATTTTTGGGGATATCCCAAACAATCCCCATTACAATTTTTCCGGTATGGGGCGGGTTCGGGGGATTGCTTCTAAATCGGGTTCGGGTTCGGGGATCATGATCCCCACCCGAACCCGCCCCATTGACATCCCTAATAAAATTTACTGGATCCTTATTGCTCTCCTGCGTTGGGACTACAATATCCACCTCAGAAGATAACGAATGTTTGTACATTTGAATCCTGCAAATCCATAAAAAGATAAATTAAAATTAAATTAATTGTAGAATAATTAACTAAGTAGTTTAATTTTACCTTAATTTTCTTTTTATATTTCTTCCCAACCTTTTCTTTGTAACACCATGAAAAATAAATTGTATTAATCATATATAATTCAAACAAAATCTACATTTCAAATAACTTATTTCTAATAATTTTAAAATATAAATACAATAAATCAAAACTTTCCTCAACATACTAAATTTAATTACCTAGGTAGGACAAAAAGGTCCAAAATCGTCAAGCACACCGTCAAGTAAGGCTGGTCGGCGACGTGAACGGCGTGACAGCGATGTCGGCGATGGGCTGGTCGGCGATGGGCGTGGCGAGACAACAAGTTTCGTGGGTGAGTGACAGCCTGAGAGAAATCGCTCGCTAGTGGGTGAGTGAGAGAGGCAGATCGGGTGAGTGAGAGGGAGGGTGACTGAGAGAGACAGAGCTGGTGAGTGAGAGGGAAGGTGAATAAGAGAGAGACAGAGCAAGCGAGTGAGAGGGACAGTGAGAGGGACGGGTAAGAATTTTGGATTTTTCAAATTCTTTAGATTTAATTTTAATATTTTTCAATCGTAAAATCTATTTTTAATTTTCAAATTTAAAACTTCGAAACGGCAGAGGAAGCATGCGTTTCCGGCTTCGTTATGGTCTCGTGGTGGCTGAATATCATTGCCCAATAAAATCATGATTCTTCGAGAGACCCAGCAACCACTTGTGAAAACACAATGGTTATTCCTAAAGCCAAGCAACTCTCAGCACGAAAAAGTGTAAGTGGCCAACAACTCCTAACAACCCCTAGACTAAGTCCAGCACAAGTGGTTGGAACGTAAATAGATTATTGACAGCAAAACAAAATAACAACTTAATATAATGACACAATGTAACAATGTACATTTTTTTTCTGTCAATTATGCGTTAGTGTTTGATGCCCATCTTTCAAAAATAAATAAAAATTGATGCACGTGTACCGCAATGTCAGTACTAATCTAATTTTGTGAGGAAGCTGTGACGAGTAATGATTAAAATATAAAAGTGATGAAATTTAAATTGCCATATAAATGCATAAATGACATAATATTAATTATTAAATATAGCAAGTAAATTTTGATGCCATCATTTTAAAAAATTAACAAAAAAATAAACAAATTGATATTCATGTGCATGTCTAATGCTTTATTTATATAAGATTAAAATTCTTCTTTCATCTGGATTTTTATTTGAGCAAATACAATTATTGGTAGTTAACATATAGAAGCACAATTAAAAAGTATATCTTGACCATGCGCACGTACATGTCGAAAGAATTAAAGAAAAGGAGCTCTGTAAATTCTATTTGTTTGATAATAAAATGAATGGAAAACTTTATTGATTCAAAGAGAAAATTTGTAACCTGGATTCTTATAAGTCTTACTAATGAATTGAGAGTGCATTGATAATTATAGCTGTGTGTGGAAACATCTACTGCAACAAACTCGTGTGCACATTTCCAGCTAACTATAACAACTTGATTCAACTCTAAAGTCTGGAGGGAAATAACAACTTGGCTGCTGACTCATTATTATACTGAAAACCCCAGCTGACTTCAACTGCTGACTCAGCATTTATTCTTAACAGAAAGATAATGATAAAAGTTGCTTCATAATTCATGGGCGGGCACGCACGCACGCTACTTGTAGAACTCCATAACCCATAAATTGTAAAAAAAGCATACAAATCTGATGCCACTGAATCCAGCTTCAGTAGCCAAGGTCGTGAATTCGTGCTTTGTTCGCTCCTTTCCTCCCGGATATTGAGTCATCACCAGCACATCAAGTAGGGAATTTATTTTTGAATGAGTGCTATTCTCAGGCAGTTCTGGAAGTACTGACTCCACAACAATTACCTTCCCTCCTTCGGGGATACTTTTGTGGCAATTCTTCAATAACTTCAAGCAATGTTCATCGCTCCAATCGTGCAGTATCCACTACAAAATTTGAAATATTATGAAATTTGTTCAGGGATCGAACACCTAATTCCTGCAAATTAAATTCAAATGAAACTTACCTTGATCAAGATGGCGTCGCCATTTGGAACACTTTGAAACATGTCACCCCCTACATGTTTAACACCTGTACGACATACAATTTAGTTTCCTCTGTTAGGATCTAGCGGTATGGGCAGAGAATTCATAAGAGCACTGATATTCGGGAAAAAAAATTTAGATAAAATTCTGACAAAAACAATAATAAATCAACCCTGATTTTTTCACTAAATTGCAAATATGGTAAATCGAGTCTGTTTTGATTTTTTTTTTCAGTTTTTTCTTTTTGCAACATTTTGTGCTTTTGCCATTTTTTTCCAAATGATAATGTATATTTCTTCATAACAATGCCATTCAAAAAAAAAAAAAAAAAGAGATTGGAATCAATTTTCTAATTAACTTCCTACTTTCTCCAGGATTTATATTGGGATGATTAATTAAAGAAGGCTACTTAAAAGCCACTTGACCAAGTCCCTAACATTATTACAAAGATAATTGATAGTTCATACCAGGATACTCAGGGGAATGCTGTATAACTTGAGGCAAGTCGAAATTGATGCCCTTAATGTGGGGATACTTGGAAGTAATTGCTTTAAGGGTATTGCCAAGGGAACCGCCAACATCAACCAATTGCTTTATGTGCTCGAAACCCTTGTAAGCCTCAAGGATCTTTTGAAGGACCAAAGTGGTATGGTTGGACATTGCTGTGCTGAAAACTTCATTGAACCTGGGGTCCAATCCTAGGTACTCGAAAGCGTTCGTTCCGTGGACTCGGTCAAATGGAACTCCTCCTTCAATAATAGTTTCTTTCAGTTGGGACCTACATGACCAGTTAATCAATCATCATTTTGAGTTTGGCTTAACTTTTTTAGATACAATGATTAGTGGTTGATAAAAACAAAAATAGTAATGTACCCTCATGCCCTGTACAATCATTTTGAGTTTGTATTTCAATAGAACAAAATACATTGTCTTTTTCATATATGTTACCCTCATGACCTCTATAATTAAAAGACAAAAATACCTCCGAAAGAAAACATATTTCCTCATATCCTCTGTAGCTGCACGTAATTAAAACACCACCAACAATAGTTTACCCGTTCTTGAATTGATATGACTAGAAGTATGTTTAATAATGATTTATAAGTTTGAGAGTGAACATTCTACATTTTATCGCTCACTTATATGAACACATTTGTTTTTCTTTTTCGATTACCTGAATTTAGAAATAAGTTGAGTATGAAGTCGATTATGATTTAAGACTTGGGAGAAATGCATGATTGGATCTGAAGTGGTAGAAAGAGAAATTGTATTATAACCCCATGTATTTTTACCTAACTGAAAAAAAGAAAAATTCAGAGGAATAAAATGATAGGGTGGACAAACCAGCTGTCGAGAAAGGCCTTGTCCTGAATTAAGGCCAATAGAGGGCCTAATGAGACACCATCTTGATTAGGCACAAAGTATTTGGAAACATCATTCAAACCGTATAGCCTGTGAGAACCATCGGCATCATCAAGTGAGCATTCAACAATGCCATAGCTAGCCAGAAGCCCGAGTATCCGGTCCAGCATCGTGGGTGCGTCTTTGTTCTTCGTGGCGGGCAACTGAGCGGCAATCTCTGAAGCTGAGAGCTTTGCTCCAGGACCAGCTTTGGCTATGATCTCGAAAAGTCCCAGATTAATTACTGCTTTCATGGTCATGTGGAGCACTGAACCCGTCGTCACTTCAAAGGCATATGCAAAGTTTTCGTCTCTCGCTTCATTAGCCATATTTTCTTGAATTTCCTTATCTGTTTTCCTCAGAAACAATGCATTTATAGTGGAGTGAAGAGTTACTGTGTGTCCAAGATTTTAGGTTGTCAAATCTGACCCGGAAGTTTTCGATAGTGCAAGTTAGACTAAATGACAAATTAAATTATGATTATAACTTTTTCAAAGATAAAAGTATGGAAGCTGGGAAACTCTAAAAAAATTATATTACTAGGGATAAAAACTTTTTTTAATTTGCATAAATTGAAATGACACATTGCATGATTCTAACATGTCTCATATTTTTTCTTTTATTTTGTCGACTTTAAAAAATCTGAAGTGCCAACCTCTTGGAAAATGTATTCAATAGTTTTTTATAGCAATGTATTCGAAGTAATTTAATAGATCAAACATTTCAAATGACATCCTATTATCAAATAAGAGGAATTCTAAAATATATCGGAGGTATTATGTCAGTTACACAATAAGTCAATAATATTATAGAATGTGTGCATTTATAACATGTTTTAAAAATGGATTATAATTCTTACTTAGTTTTTTTTTCTCACCTAGTCTTTTTTAGTATTCCGAATTTAGTGAAAAAAAGGCAGCTTAATTATAAATAAAGTGAAAATGCTGGCTTAATTGTTAACATTAAAATTTAAAATTCAATATTGACCACTTATTTCATTAAAAGAGACTGAGAGAGAGAATATTCTTGTCCAAAAGAAAAAATAAAATAAAGAAAAGCAAACGAATACTTACCTTTCATTGAAATTTTCAAATATCAATTTTTATGACTTTAGGCCACATTTACCATGTAAAATTGGATTGAGTTAATTATTAGGATAAGACTAAATTAGATTACTTGGATTAAGTCGGATTATATTATATTGTCTTATGTTTGGTGTAGTACTAGATTGAACTATGTTAAATTATATTTAAATTATATTAAATAACATTTAAGTTGATATTTGAATATGAACATCAATTATTCATGAAATTTTATAACAATAAGTAAACGAATTTAAAAAGTAATTAATTAGAAAATTAAGTAAATTGTAAATAAGTTATTATGTAGTCATAATATAATAAACAAATGAAAAAAAATTTAATATTTAATTAATTTTTATCAAATATTTAAAAAAATTATATAAAATCAATTAATTATGGTATTTTTAATTTTCATGATTATTTTTAATAGGATATTAGTGATTATTAAATTTATACAATCAATAATGCAATAAGTTATTAAATGGTTAATTTATAAATTATTAAATATACAAGTAATGAAAATTTAATCTCAAGAGTTATTACAAGTAAAATTGTCAATTTAATTAGATCATGATAATAAATAAAAATCTTAAGTAAATCATAAAAAAAATTAATTGATAAATTAATATTAACATATAATTTTTCTTTAATTTTATCTCAACTAAACAAATATATAAATTATAATTATTAATCCGATAATTTTAAGAATAAATTCAAATTTAATCTCCTTTAATCCAATTCAAGTAAATTTATCAAATATAAAATAAGTATTTAATTTTAAAATTAGTTCAACTCAATACCTAATCTTGACATCCAAACATGGTCTCAATTGCCAAGGCAACTTACAAAGAGTTGTAACCGAAAGCATTTATGAAGCCTTTTTTTTTTCTTTTTAATTTTCAGGTTCATATATATATAATCTTTCTGCCAATGAAGCGCCTGCCAATCATAGAAGTTAATTTTTTTAATTTATTTTTCGTCGCCGGCCCCACCCCTGAATCATATCGCTTTGACTCCAGATGAATGAGGCTTTTAATTCACGTTTTTCTTTGAAAGATCGTGATTCCAGATGAATGAGGCTTCTTTTTCACGTTTTTCTTTGAAAAATCGTTGGTCCTTATCCATTGGTGATTTAATCTTATCCATTGAAACACTATTCGGGAAAACAATCAATCATCCGACATTTTGCATTTTTCCACTCGAATTCAAGCTTGCGATTAAAGTAACTGGCCATGCATCTTTTTTTTTTTTTTTTTTAATGAACTTCAATAAAGAGGAAATTTATTTAGATTAAAGAACTTACACAGCAGATCAGAAGGGATGCAATGAGCCTTATCATAGTTACTGACGAGAAACTGTAGAGCAAAAACTTCAAAATAAATTGAAGTTGAAATTAAGCTAGCCATGCAAACGTATGTATATATATATATATAATTTTTTCCTTTTCGTGCTAAATATTTTGTTTTCCCCTCTCAAACTGAGGAATCGCGGCCTTTTTTTGTTGTGCCTTTTTTTGTTTTTTTAAAGTAAACCTCAACAAGCAACAGAAATTTATTAAAATAATAATAATAATAATAACAACAACAACAACTAGGTTTGGCAATTTAGTCCGACCTTATTTTTGGCCCGATTGACCCGACCCTAATTTTTAGGGCTTAGGGCCGGGTTAGGGCCAAGATTTTAAGGCCGGAACAAATTTAGGGTCAGGGTCGGGCTTAATGCCGACCCGACCCTATTTAAAAAAAAAAACTAACACAAGTTAACACACGCACACAACACATCCTCACAACATTACACATTGCGTGTTTTTAATTTAATTGTATTGTATTTTTATTTGTATAAGACATGAGTTTTTTTTTTTAGGTTGAGTTGTTGAATTGAATTGTGTATGACTAAAATGGTTGTGGAATTAAATTGTGTGTTTTTAATTTAATTGCATTGTGTTTTTATTTATATAAGACATGAGTTTTTTATTTTTTATTTTTTATGTTGGGTTGTTAAATTGAATTGTGTATGGATAAAATGGTTGTGGAATTACATTGTGTATTTTTAATTTAATTGCATTGTGTGTTTTTAATTTAATTGCATTGAAAATATTTGATATATATTTGTGTATCATGGTTTTAAAAAAATAAATTATTTATTAGTTAAATGATAGATGCTTCATTTCTTTATTCGAATTCTTATATATGCAATGAGAAGTTGATTTTTCAACATTGAATTGTGGGTGGAAAATAATTTCGAGAGGATCGGGCCTAACCCGACCCGATGTTGGCCCGATTTGGGTCGGGTCCGACCCGACCTTAACTATAAATAGGTAGGGCTTTTTTAGGGTCGGGCTTTAATTATTTGTTGATTGGGTCGGGTCGGGTTTGGCCAAGCCCGAGCCCGACCCGATGTTTTGCCATCCCTAACAACAACGTGTTAAAATAAGCCCAACACCACCTGTCATTAAGCCCAAATTAATAAGTCAAATTCATAAGATGTTATGAGTAAATATGGTTTGTGAGGTTTAAATTATTAATTATAAGTGTGGTAAGTGAAATTATTAATGGTAGGTAAATATCAATGGTTATAAATTTTTTGTAATTTTTTATTTGAATGATTTAGATTTATTCTTATAGACTATAAATGCCCCTTTGTATCATTTGGTTATGCATCAAGTAAAGCGTGAGGAATAAGAGAGAAATAAGAAGTGTGAGCCGTGAGTTGCGTGTAATGTTTCTTACAAAATATCAATAAAGTCATTGAGTTTAATAAAATTCGTTTGGTGCCCAAATAGTTTCAAGTTTGAGCAAATTTGTCCTCCTTGGTCTTTCAACATGATGATGATGATGATGATGAATATATAACATATGGTAAAAATAAAGATTGCTACATTATATGCACTAGTTCTTACCTCCCCAAGACTCGAATTCGAGTGGTTACCCAAATAGAATGTCAAGTTCCCTTAGGCTGTTAAATTACGCTTATTATTTCTATATGTTTCAAAATGTATCACGTAAAACTTATTTGAATTTTAAGTTTTATTATAACAAAACTACCATTTTATCTAATTAAAGTAAATCCAACTATGAGAGACTAACAACCAAGAAGTTTTGGATGATTTTTTGAA
>JARCIV010000038.1:0-125000 GCA_029618585.1 Citrus australasica | reverse complement strand
AAAGCAAACTCGGATTTTCAAGGTACGATTTCTAGATTACGTATTCTTATCTATTATATGAGAGCGGTCCTTAATAGGTTTTATAAAAATTTAAAAACCTAATTTTTCCCCAACATAAGGATGTTACGGAGAGGTGAAATGAAAATGTGGCACAACTAGTTCAAAGTATGACCAAAGAGAAAGAAAGTGAAAGCCAAAAAACCACTGATCATTGGAGAGAATGGGGTTGCCATTTCATGATCGAATTAAGTTAATGAAGAAATTTTTAAATGAACCAAATAGTGTCGAGATTTTTAAAATACTACGTAATGACCATGACAAAATGGAATTCATTATGTCAGTTGTGAGGGGTGGATTTCGTACGTGGTTGACAAATGTAGTGTTGATATATAATTTTTTTGTAACCATATACGTGGCTGACATAGATGGATATCATGTGTTAAACATGCTGCAAGAAATGACTTTTGGGAAACTTGATAATAGTTTAACTTGCCGGCACCTTTGTGTTGTAAACTTGTAATTTCATTTGGGTGATGACTTTTGATTTTTTGGTATGTCATCATCCAATGATAGTATTTATGCCAGGACACTCTTTTATATTAATGATATGTAATATTTTCATATATACAACTAGTGACATTGTTATGTAATTTTTTATTTATTTATGGATTGATGCTCTTATTATAGTTGTTGATGATATTCTTGTTATGTTTATGATGATATTATTTAGTAAAATATAAGTTTAAAAACTATAACATGTTAAATATTAAAAAAAAATTAAGGGAAGGTTTTACATTTTTTTAGCAAATTTACCAATAATTATTTATTTTAGTTAGATTATATTCCATGTCATTTTAAAATAAATTTAAGAAAAATTTGATAAATTAATATATAAGACATATTATTGGTTACTAGCCAATCTCATGACATACCAAACACAAGATATGATTATTTATAGTCCAATCCAATATGGCACCAAACACAATATGGTATTATATATAATCTAATTCAATTCTATATTATCTAATCCAATCCAATTTAATTCAATTCAATCCGACATACCAAGCGAGCCCTTATGGTGTAGTGCATGATAGTGGGAGTTTTATAAGTGAATGAAATATGCAAATATGAAGATGAGTTTAAGTTGTTTAGGACTTCGACTATTTTAGAAATCAAGAGAAACATGGAGCATATGAGCACATGATATTATTAATACACTAAAAAATACAATAAATATACCACATTTGAAATTTGCAATTGAGCTCATAGATTCAATCAATAACCAAATTTTTTAAAACTATATTTTAGAGGCCATAAAAATAATTTTATAAGGTGTGTTTCAGACTCATAAAAATTTTATTACATGGGAGTTATCTTCATTGTCCGTTGAGATAATTTTTGGCAAAATAGATGGTAATGATACTATAGAATATTACATTTGTATATATGATACGAAAGGAAGAATTTACAAATCATTCATCAAACAAATGGGTGTAATAAATTGCCAACCACATATACATATTTACGTTCCAATTCAGGATCCCGTGCTTTATTAAAGTTTAAAAAATCATATGACTTAATATCTTTTTCAGATTTTAACAAAGTCTAAAATCTTTATTTATTTATATATATATATATATAAAGCTAAGTGAAAAAAAAAACTCTTTCACTTTGATTTCATTTGTTCATCATGTCTATTCATCAAACGAATTTGAAAGCCATTCACCAAGCGAGCAGATGGGAAAAAGGACATCCGGTCTCCCTTCACTTGAGTCCATCTGATTAAAAAAAAAATTCTAAGAATTAATTTAATAAATCATATAAGCTCAATTTAAATTAAAAAATATTAATAATTAAATAATAATTAGATTTTTCAAGTAATTTTTTTGTGCTGACGTGTCATTATTAATTCATCATTCATTTGTTAAATGATAAAAGTCCACATTTATAAAATTAGATATTCAACTATCTTATCATCTAACAGATAAATATCATATTATATGTGGTAAAATTTCTTCATATATTACTTGGAAAATTTAACTATTACCCATAACAATTTATAAAGAGAAAGAGAGAGGAAGCACCTGTATGTAGTTGTAAAGTAATGAAGAAATAGAGCAATTTGAAGCCTAGCCAACTCTGCCCCAGGACAAAACCGAGCTCCTCCTCCAAATGGGGAAAAATATGGACTATTTCTCCAATTTCTCTTTTGCTACAGACAAATTACATCAAATTAGCTAACTAGAAATTCCAAATACTAGCACTAGCAGGGATCCATTTGATACAAGCGGGAAACCTATGTCTAAATTGAGAAATCTATAGAAATCAGGGACATGAATGATGATACCCTATGCTTTAGTGCTCTCAAAAGTTGAATATTAAATAGATTTTTCTAACCTCATTTTCAGGATCCATCCATCTCCAGGGATTGAAGGTGATAGCATCCTTATACAAATTCTCATCCAAATGAACTGCTGACATAAATGGAATTACAGAGCACCCTTTGGGGATAACGTAATCTGCCAAAACCAATCAAAAAAATGAACAAAATTTTAAAATGCAAGAACTTCAAAAATATTTGATGATTTATGACATTACATATATTATATTAATGAATTGAAGTATAAACCTTGGTATGTAACATCTTCTTTTGCCTCCCTGATTAGCCAAATTGCTATGCCCCCAATCCGAAGTGTTTCATCAATAACCTACAATTATCACGTTAACTTCAGGGATTAGTTGATTCAACTAGTAGAATTTCTTGAATCTCATTCAGTCAGAACGAGGGTAATTATTGGACTTGATGTCCAAATATAGCTTACACATTGCGTGAATGGCATTGCTTTATAATCTTGCCAGGTTAGCATTTCTTCTTCAAGAGAGTTCCTCTTTAGACTTTCTTGTTCCTCCTGTTGGGCCAAAAAGAAAAACAAGAAGAAAAAGAAGAATTGTTGGAGACACTACAATTATTGAATAATTTTCTTATGAAAACGATTTCAATTATGGGTCGATACCAGAAGCTGCTTAATGGCTCTAGGATTCTGAGTGAGAAAATAAACAGCAAAAAGCATTGTTTTCGCAGTTGTTTCATTTCCGGCAAACAGAAGATTGATAATGAAATCGGATATACTTTCATCCGGCAAGCTTTCTTCATCTAATAATCTTCCAAGTAAGCCGTCGCCGGATTCTGATGATCCTTTTTGCCTGTGCTCATCAATAGTCTTCTTAATCTTGCTTATTATTTTCTCCCTTGCCTGTCAAAGACATGACACATTCAAATATCAGTTTACACGTTTTACAAAATAAAAGATTACTTAGCCTACAAGAAAACATTTTGGATATAACATAGTGGTTGCTGTTTTTTAAATTTAATTACAACACTTTTCTGTTTCCAAAATTTAAAAAAAAAAAGAAATTGTTTCTAAAAGTTTGGTGTCCATAAAGTGTAATTGGATTGCATAAATCAAGGTTTAAATAATATAAAAGTTTTCAGAAAATGAAATTAAGTTACCTTCATGGCAGTATGGTAAGTGAAACCTGGAAAATTGACTGGAACAGAAAGACAGCCGTCAACAAAATCAGAAAAAAACTGAGCCATCTGATCAATTTCTGACTCGCTTGATACGCCTAATAATTGATTAACCATCAAATTGATAGCAATCTGAAATGAGAATTAACAAAATTCAGCAACCTAGAATTAGAAATTTTTATCCTTTTAAGTACAAACTTGACTAAATAGGAAAAAGAATTGTACTTGCCTTTCTGCAAACATCCTGGAGAAGAATGACTTGATTTTCCTGGAATTTTTTCAAGGTGTGAAGCATAACTATCTGAATGTCCTTCAGGAAATGGAATTTCAGCTTCTCTAGTCTCATCATATTCGCAGCAATGCCATGTAGTTTCCTGTGCTGCTCTCCTTGAACTGTAATCACCCCATTTTTACCAACCAAATCTCTGAAAGATTTCGGATAATTTGACTGAAAGAATTTTCCTTCATTTTGCATTACAAATCGATTGAAACTGGGGTCTGCTGAGACCACTGTCCATTTGCCAAACAAGCTGCAGGAAAAAATATTTCCAAACCTACCGAAGAGAAATTGACAATTAAAATCAATGATCAGTGGTAGAACCGAGATTTTGGTTCAAAGAAATGGGATAAAATCAAAGTGGAAAAACTACTAACTTGAAGAGGATTAAAATCGAAATTCTATAACTGAAGAGTCCAAACATAATACATTCAAAGAATGGGCTGAATTTCAATTAAGACTCTTATCTTCTCCAAAAAATTTTTGACTTGCGGTCCAAAGCCCCATGCCACAGCCATGCATGCATAAGTTAGCCTCTTGATACTATGTTAGAGAAACTAAAACTTGACCCGAAAACTTCTTTGTCTAACATTTCATCAGACCATGTTCTCTTGAATTAACAAGTGAAAGCAAGATGAGTTTAGCTTCCCTGGAAGATAAAGCATCAGAATTTTCCAGGAAAATTAGTGATAGATTTTGTACCTTTTGACTTGTTCTTGAACAAAGCTAGGAGGGTGAGAGCCAGCAACAGCATTGTAGAAGTTGAAGCTATCACCAACTAACGGCCAGCCTCTTCTTCCTGGAGGCAATTTGTATGAGATCTTTTCAGGGCTTTTTCTCTTGCTGCTTAGAAACTTTCCCACGAAAACAATGAACATTAGTGTTGTGAGAATGGTGGCAACAGGCCATTGTCCTGCAAAAATTTCCCTCATTTTCTGTGGGAAAATTTAAAAAAAAAAAGAAAAAGAAATTTGTGGAATGAGAGAGAGATAGTTGAATTTAAGAATGCAAAAACAGTTCATCATCATCATTAATATAGTGGTGATCTAAATATGAATATTATAACAGAAACTATTAGAAAAATCAGCAATTAATTAATATTATTTAAATTGCAAACAAGTTTCGTTGACCTCAAGTTTATATAAAGATCTAGCAAAGCCACGTCGAGTAAATTTTCTTTGATAATTTTTATACTAGAGATGGGCCAGGATCCTGTACTTACCTTTTACCTTACCAAATATATGGATGTCATTAATGGTATATAAAAATAAAAGTAATAAAAAAATAAATTTTCTTTCCAAAATACATAATAAGGAGTGAATAAAAAATTAGCAATGTTCTTGAGACACTTAAGACTTTTTCTAAATTATACATAATTAATAATGTATATGTGACACAAGATTTTTTAAAAAGTAAAGAAAGCCAAGGTGAATGGAGAAATGGATAGGATATATAGTGTTTATAAGTAATTTTCTCAAAATTCAAACTATAATTTTTTAAATTTATCACATATTACCCACTTGTAGTTTTTATAATACTTCCTTACTCTTTTTACGTCAAAATTTTAATAAAAATCAGGTTGTTGTTCTACCATATATTGAGATGAGTTTTTAGAAAAAAAAAAATTTAACATGAGGAAGAGCAATGACATATTAAGGGAAATGTAAGGGATCGGGGGTAAAACCTAAAAATAATATGAGAAATAAAGTGTCATTTTGTACTATCTTTTTGAAATCAAATTGATATAATGTTCAAATAGATGTAATTATTGATAGAGGAAAGATAAATAATAAATAAAGAAAAAGTTGCTCAATAATGTTAAAAACAAATTGGTATTTGGGTTAATTTAAAGTATCAAACCTGTGTTCAACTGCAAAAGCTTAAAAGCAAGAGAGTAATCTTCAAGTTGAAGAGATGCTTCACTGCATGTATAAAGTTAGCTCAAGTTTGACTTGAATTTGTTATTAATGTCTTATATTTATTATGTGGTTAAATTAATGAAATTGCAGGTTTCATACATCGACAAGTTGAGAGCTCGAGGTCGGCCTGCTATTTATGGCCCTTCATTCTTTGCCATGTTCTTGCACAGTATCATTCTTGAGCTACGTACGCATATCAAAATTCCAAATGTGTATAGCATAATCAGTAGTTGTTATAGGGGATATTTGACCGACCTTTTTTCATTTTCAAATATTTTAGGAGAATATTTAACGCCCATCACTTTTCTCTAATCATTCCTAGCAAATGTGATCCTAAGGGTTCCTCACATAAATTCTTAAGTTGTGCAATTCTTAATTTTTTTTCTCCAATGATTCTTGTGTTTATTATATGCTTGAATTTTGTTATGTGTATATAGAACCTTATATTGAAGATAACTAAAGGATAAAAGTTTTAAGATTACACAATTAAGGATCTATTTCGGATTTTTTTTTTCTTTTTGATAGTCTTAAAAGTAATTTTAAAAAGTTAAAAAATTTAATTTTAGTGTTTGATAATTTTTTTTAAAAAAAACCACTTTTAGCAAAATCTCCTTATTTTATAGTCGATTTTGAGAAGTAAGAAAAGAATAGTTGCTTTTCAAAATTTGATTTGGAGAATTAGTTTTATACTTAATAAAATTCCACATATATCCTAACATATATTATAAAATCCAAAATTATCGTTATTCAATTAAGAAATAAACTCATTAAATTTAAAGAGATTATTAGTATTACCAATTATATTGAGATAACAAAATAAAAATAAAAACTAATAAAATAAAATATTTATTTTAGTTATTAATTATTATATATGCACATGAAAAATATTATATATAAATATTTATTAAATAAATTTTATTCAATATTATGTCTATTTTGGTCATTTATATTCTTACAACATTTTAAAAGTGAGATTTACTAAATACATACGACTATATTGAAATCTCACAACACTTTTAGAAACAAATATTACTAAGTATTTAAATAATTCTCTTCACTACATTTTATTTCTATAGGATACATAATAATTACTTTAAATTTACAACATTACCAAACTTGCCCTAAATCACTAATTGTTAAATAAAAGCGAGAGTATAATAATTGGTAAGCATTAAATTAGTGTGTGTGTGCGCGCGCGTGCACGTGCAGGTGTGTGTATAGTCCTTCTCTAATGCGGGCGTTCTCATTTTTTTTTTCACGCAGATACACTTTAAAACCATGGAGTTTAAGAGGGTTAGTTTTTAACTCTTTAAAACCGCACACACACGTGTGTGTGTGTGTGTGTGTGTGTGTGTATGCACGCATCAAACGTTTTGAGTACTGATGTGCTTACCGACTATTATAACAGATTCTTGATGATGCAAGAAATGAATTTGGGTCTCCAGTTCTAGAGCCACTAAACCGGTCAAAGAAGCAAAAAGGGAGAGTTAAAGCAATTAGGAGTTGAATTAATTAGAGTAACCCTTGATTCTAGGCATACTTTCCAAGAATCAAGGCCCTGAATATTTGCAATCATTTAGTTCAATATTTTAATGAAGAGTAGAATGATCACTGGTATCACAATGTAGACTCATGAGTCATGCCAGCTTTAACCAGCTAGGCATGATTTCTTCAACTTGTTTATCACCCAATCACACCCCACAATTTTAAAAGTTCAACTGGTTCAATTTGTTAATTTCTGGTTCAATTCTCATTTATTATTGCAATTTGGCAAGCACTTGTGAACATGCTTACAGATAATATATGTTTATACACTTACCTTTTTGTAAATGTGTAGCGTCTGATGTTTTGAATAACAATCAAAGTAATGATATTTATAATTAGAAATTTATTATAATTAATCTTTTAGATATATGATGAGTCAGTTTGGATATTTAAGTTTGAAATATATGAGATTTACCTTTAAACTTTGAAAGAAAATTAACATCTACAGCACACAAGAAAGGATCTAAATCCTCGATTTCAAGAATGAGAAGTTGCTCACAGTTTGTTTGTTATGGACTTGTGATTTGGGAACAATTTGTGATGCCTAGCTCTTCTAATGTCAAAATTGTTTTTCCAATGACCAGCAGCTCTAACTTTCAAGTTGATTAATTTTGCATCAACTTATCTAGAAAGTGCTTTTTGAAGATAACAAAATCTAATTGTGACCCATGTGAAACAAGCAAAACTTGCTCATGTTGGGTCGGTGGATTGAGTCATTCATCCGACTTTAATTGTTTCTGCTTGTAATTAAAGAAATTTGGCAGCTGAATGAAGTGGACTTTGATATTAACTGTGCATTTAAAACTCACAATGAGGGTTGCATGTCTGTTGTGTTCGCTAAGTCTCCTGAGCTTATTATGGTTGACAAATATTAGGTGATTCCCAAAATCGGTTTATCAGAAATTTTGAATTGCAATTCTTTTGTTTATATTTGTCAAATATGATTGACATAAAAATTTACTTCAAAGGACAAAAAGTGATTATAATTTTTGATTTAAAACTAAATGATTCTACATAATCAAAAATTTTTACCAAATGTCAAATGATGTAGTATTAATACATAATTTAATTATAAAATGTTGTGAAAATTGATTTAGCAAACAACAGTGCAAACACATCACTTTAGATAGAAAAATAATAATAATAATATACATGCAAGTATATCTTTACGTACGTGCCACATCATTTCCCCACATTTGTTTGCATTGTAAAAGCTACTTGTGTTTTCCTCTCATATACATAAAAATAAAAGTAAATTCGGTCAACTCCTTTTTTGAAAGGAGAAAATTCTCATTAAATCAAAGATGTAGAATCTCAAAGATATTAAGATAATTCTTGTAGAAAATCTTCAATCAATACAAAGGAATTACTAGGACCAAGCGCAAACTTAATTAAATCATCCGTAGCTTGATTGCAATTCCTTGAGATATGTTGAATCTTGAAGTCATGCTTTACTATAAAGAATTATTGCATATCAACTATAAATCTAAAAAAGATCACTCTGGGTATTTTGCTGCCCTTGAATGAGCTGAGTAATATATAATGAATCCGACTCTATAATCAACGAAGACAAACTAGCCTCTCTTGCGGTCATAAATCACAACTTAAAGCTTCCACCTCATCCAAACTAACATCATCAGAATAAACACTAATGTCAACTATTAGGGCTTATTTGGTATGTCAAATTAGATTGGATTTGATAATACTGAATTATATATAATATTATGTTGTGTTTGGTGCAATACTGAATTAGATTATAAATAATCATATCTTGTGTTTAGTAGGCCATGGGACATGTTAGTAACTCATAAAATGTCTTATATATTAATTTATCAAAATTATCTTAAATTTATTTTAAAATGACATAGAATATAATATAACTTAAATCAATAAGTATTGGTGAATTTATTAAAAAAATAAAAAACCTTCCCTTATTTTTTTTTATATTTAACATGTTATAGTTTCTAAACTTACATTTTACTAAATAATATCATCATAAACATAACAAGAATATCATCAACAATTATAATAAGGGCATCAGTTCACAATAAAAAAATTATTTATTATCCTATGAACAATGATTGGCTAAATTGTAGCTTATATATTATTATCTCATGCCCCCTTCGTTATAAAATTTTGATATTGTGTTTAGGAATGGCAAAAATCCCCACGGGGATTTTTCATATTCGGGGAGGGTACATGGATAATTTTATACCCAATTTCTTATTCGGGGAAGGGACGAGGAAATTTTTTTTATCCAATTTCTTATTCGGGGAGGGGACGGGGATGAGGTGGAATCCTCATCCCGTACCCATTTCCCCATTTTAATTTTTTTTTAAATTACTAGTAAATAAATAATAAAATTTAAATTATAAAATTATAAATATTGGTAAAAATAAAAATATCAAAATATTTATATTATTAAACTTTTAGGCATAATTAACTAATTAAAGTTCTAAATTTTTATTTAGGACATTAAAAAGACTGAGTAGATTCTATTAGCCAAATTTTTTTAATTTTAATATTCTTTAAATATTTTAAACTTAAATCTATTTTTTTTTATTTTTAGATGTTATAATTGCCCACAGTGAATCACAATTTTAATATCTAATCTAATCTAATATTTGCTCTTGATTTGCTCTAATTTAACTATTGTGTTGTAAAGGAAATAGTCCACATTTATAAAGTGCTCACGCCGCCATTGAAAAAGTTAATTTGGAATCTAAATTTGATTTTATTTGTAACAATTTTGTATTGGATTATTAATTTGTTCATGATAGTTTGTAAAAGAAGTTTGTATCCATTGCATGTTGTGTTACTTACTAATTTAATGTATGTGACTTTTGTAATGGATATTAATGTAAAATATATTTCGAACTTTACTTTTATTTGAATTTTTTTATTTTAATATGATTAACTCAAAATTGAAAATAAAAAAATGCATTAGTTATTCGGAGATCCCCTGTTATTATTCGGGAAGGAGATGAAGATTCTCTCAAGTAATTCTGACGGGGACGGGGACATACGCAAAATATCGGGGATGGGTACGGGGAGATTGGTCCCCTCCCCTCCCCTCCCCATTGTCATCCCTAATTGTGTTGGATTAAATGGTGGGTTCCACTAATTTTATCCTACAATTATTTTTATGTACCAAACACTGCATTAAGATAATTTTAGAACAAAATTATCCATTCCCATCATTTTACACTCCATCCAAACGAGCCCATACTCATATAACTAACCCATCTTGATTGCGAGTCACTGCCCATAACTCACAATACCACACTTAGCATTAACAGCCACATGCCCATTTCGCAATTAAGTTTAAACCAACCGAATTGAGGCGTTTCCCAAAACATAGGATAATGTAATGTAAATTCGGTCTATTCTAAATCAAAAAATTAGATATTTAAATTAACCCATCGCAAAACTGATTTACAAGATTTCCAATAGACTTCTGATCATTAATATCAGCAGAATGTAATGTAATTGAAATAATAAATTGAAAATTAAGGGTATTTTAAGGGACATTTTTCTCCTAGACTTCTCAATTTCGCATTAGCATGGAGATGGGCTTTCGTTTACTTCAGCAGAAGCCCAAAAGGTAGATGGGTATTTAAGCATCTAAGGATCTTTTAAGGGGCTAGTTTTAGAAACCTCACCTGAGGTTTAATATAATTTCACTTAGATGACGAAATTGATTATATTCTCACTTATCTCTTCTGCTGTTAGTATACATATGGGTTGACTCTTGACCGTTAGTTGACTTACGAAATTACTAAAATATCCAAACCAATTTGGGGAGACAGAACATGTCTCCCGGGGCGACAAGTGCTTGTCTTCCTAAATTACAGAATGTTTGTTTCTGTAATTTCGAGCGACAAATGCCATCTTCGGGATAACAAGTGTTTGTCTCCCCAAATTACAGAATGCTTGTAGGGCTGGAGGGTGAAATAAAAAACCGCTAAAACATAATTTAGTTCTCTCAGCAATATACTATACCAGTCTCCACCAAACAAACCACTAATATTTTACTTGTTTAAAGAAATAATTAAATTTGAAACTATCAAGTTGTATGTCACCAAAATGGCAACACAAATAAAAAATAACAAACATTTTAATTTGTGGTGAAAGGCAAAAAAATATTAGTATGAGTTAATTAAATTGAAAAATAACACTAAGTAGAATGACACTATCATTTAAATAATAGTTACATGTGCATTTCTGCAGCCTACAGTTGGTGACAATCACAAATTGACTGAATTTTATCAGCCTATACATCCAACAGTCGCCCATATACACAAAAAGAACAACTACACTAACAATGTGGCATGATAGTTAAGTTATACTTTATACATGACATTGTCCATTTCTGCTGCAGGTTTTAGTGAAACAACAGACGGTTCAACTGGCTTTTTGTCCCTATCATATGTCAATAAGCACACGCTAATAAGTGAAAGCAAAGTAATAATTATGAATAATAATAATAATGACATTAATAAACAACAACAACAACAGTTACAATAATAAAGAAAAATAATAATAATAGTAATACATTTTAATATTTTTCATGTGACATGTCCGTCGCCTAAAAAAACAAAAACCGCATTCATGCGACAAAAACTGTCGCACGGGAGACATCACTTGTCACTCAAAACCACAGAATGCCTGTATGTGCGATAAGAGCATGTCGCCGGCCAAAACACAAAAATAGTATTTTTGGGTGACATGGGCGACAAATTTTGTCGCTTAAAAAAAAACTGAATTCGGGTGACATAAGTTCGTCGCACGTGTGACAACAATGTCACCCAAAAACACAAAAACTGTGCTTGTATGATGAGGGCTTGTCGCATGGGAGATAGGCCTTGTCGTCCAAAAATGAAGGAGCTGTATTTGTGCGATAGGCGCACACAAACACTGTAAATTTATAAACAGATCAATTTTAGCAAACTTTGGCAAGAAAAATAAAAATTACAGTTAATACTTCTTCTATTTTACAACTCATTTGCATAAGAATAACAAATTATAGGCTTATATGCCTTATTACACTATGTAAAATGTAAATTACAAACATAGAATAACCAATAATTAATTTTTTTCAGCTAATGGCCACATATGGCTAAACCCATTCTCCCTTTTATCAATTTTTCCACCACCAATCCATGAACAAGACAAATCAAATACAACCAACAACAACCACTGATAAAATCTCCAAAAATAAGAAAATCAATGGTATTTTAAAATTTTAGACTTTGATAAAGTAACTAACCTCTTACAAACTCCAATATAACTGGCATATCCCGGCCACTGTCGATCGTCACCGGTCGGTGGCTTTCTCCGACCACCCATGTTTTTCTTCTTCATGGGTTATAGATGCTCTTGGTGTTTATTTCCTTTTGTTCCAGCAAATGAGAGTAGGGGAGTTGAGTGAAAATTGTGAGAGAAAGAAATGGTGAAGATCGACAATTGTGAGTGAAAATGGAGTGGAGTAGAGATGAGTGAAAATTGTGAGTGAAAATAGTGTTTATCTCCATTGATTTTTTATGGTACGGAAAGAGAAATACACTTTTTTACACAATGGATATTGTATGTAATTAGATAATACAATTATCCAATAGATTTTAAATTATTTTTTTATTATTATTTGATTTTTTTAGAATTTCAACTTGTCTTTTACATTTTTGCCCTCAAATACTCACATTATACATGTATGTATACTAACGGCATAAGAGGTATGTGAGAATACAATTAATCTTGCCATCTAAGTGAAATTATACCAAACTTCAGGGGAGATTTCTAAAACTAGCTCATCTTTTAAGCTTTCATATCATTTATCTTTTTAAAAAAATATTAATTTTAATAGTTAGCGAGCGTAACTGTTCTGATTAATTTCAAAAACTAATATTAGAATTAATCTACCTGTTGCAAATCACTAGTAACTCCTTTGCTAAATCAAGATGGGATTTGAACTTGCGCAAGCGAGAGAAAGCCTGTATATTTTTACTCTTATCAGCCTCTACATTTGTACTCTTATCCAACTACACTTGAGTAATTGTGCATAAAGTAATGCTTTGGCTTCTTTTCTTATGTAGAATAATTACATTTTCTTTAATGTTTTTTAATTTTATGGGTGTGCTTTGAGTGATAATTTATCATTCACTTGAGCATTATTTTGAACATATAAATATACCAATATAAAGAATTTACGATAAAATATTCGAATCATTCATGACTTTTTATTTACATAAATTGGGTCTTACTCAAAATTATACCACAAAATAACCATTGACGAAACTATTTTTCCAAGATTATGTACAAGTTTTCATGATGTACAGGTAAAAAAAAAAATTATAAACTGTATATGCAATAAAATAATTGTTATTAATAATGAAAAAGTGAGTGCATATGTATGGTGCAACTAATGCACCACGGTCATGCCACTAGTTCCTTGACTCGATATCAAAACAAACACACTTATGTGATTCTCAATGTCATAATAATAAATCTCCTTCCTTCCCAATTATAGGCATAGAAGTTTAAGTTTTGATTATGTAAGTTTGATAGAGATTTGGCTCGTTCTAAATTAAATATCTAAACTACACTATCACAAAATTAATTTAGGAGATTTTAATATATTTTTATGGTAAATATTAGTATATTGTAATGTAGATTCAAAAAAATATTTTTTTTTCGGTAGATTAAACTATTTAGTATTCGAAAACCACGTCAACTCTAACTAGTTAAAAAAAAAATTTAATCTAAAGTGTATTTTGGTTATTGAGAACGTAATCGGACATTCTTAATATAAGTGGATAAATAATTTTCTTCACTTGAAAATATATGAAAATATAAAAATAAATATACGCCTACACGCGCGCGCGCGCCTCTTCTAGACTTCTCTGGCCACCTCGGCCTCACTGACACTGTCTTCAACAAACACCCGAACTTGCTCCGCAAGTTTCTAGAAAAAATAATAAATATAATAAAACTTGTTTTCCAAGAAAAGTTGCCAACTACAAATACAATTAAGCTTCCACACCATCGACGAAGATTAGCAACAACTGACAAGTCAAAAAGGCCATCAAACCGTAAGCGCTCTTTTCTAATTTACTCTTGCTTTGATCAAATTTGCGATGTATAGATGTTTTATAGATGATTTGTTATGCGACTCTTTGCCTCTTTGGGATATTCTATCACACAGGTGGCATGCAATACCGATTTCTTAACATTAAAATTATCACTAATCGATGAGTGAAGGCTTGGAAACTGATATTAACAAAAGGGCATCAATATTTGAATCCAAATCACTTAACTTTATCCACAATGTATCATTTAAGTTATGCTTAGTTTTGTAAGTGAAAGGATCATTGTTCAGTGAACGAGTTGAAATTACCGTAATTGTTGTTACTGGGATTGTACTGTTTATAATGTTATTAGGTGATAACAAAGATGGATACCCAAAAAGCTCAACAAGAGAAAGAACCAGCCCCTGCTGCTGCTATGACTTCGTGCCGAAAGAAGAAGAATGATGATGCCAGTTTCCTGGAGGATCTAAGGGATCACATTGACGAGTTCATTCATGCTTCAATGGACGAACACAAAGCTTGTTTTAAGAATACTGTCCAAAAGGTAGTTCATGCGAAAGAATGCCGCCCGTACCGTGTAAATTCATATTTTTTGGCTGTCTAATCTGTATGTATACACCCATTTATCGACGTGTGTTGGGTTGTTTCTCAGATGTTTGCTGGAATGTCAAAAATTTCGGAAAGAAATGCGGATGCCAAGGGAGTGGAAAGTGCTCTTCCCCTTCAAACAACAGTGTCAGACTAGAATATGATCTATCTTCTTTTTTGAGCCTGATATCTAGGTTTAGACTTTAGAGCTACGTAAAGGAGCTGTGAAGAATTACAAATCTTAATTAGCTATTACGATAATCGTATTTTCATGAATATGGTTTGTGTTAATAAGTTCCTATTATATCGGATGGCGGGACTTCGATTATGGTATATACTACTCAAATGTGTATTCTATAACTGTCTTTCCCTTTTAGCTCTTTCATCTTTTTTTTTGAGAAGAAAGTAAGCCTTTCATTTCATTACAACACATCAAATACAATTTGGACCTCCGCTGGTATAGAATTTAACCAGACATTAGGCAAATTGCGTCCTAAAGCAAACTTTGCTAAGGAATAGGCATAAGCATTACGATTTCTGGACACATGTTGGACTATGACTTTTTGATAATCCCTTCTCTGATTTCGGATATCTGCAATTGTCCAGAAGATTTCTGTTTTGCTGCCCTTTGTGTTGTTGATTAGCTCGGCCACTTCCAAACAATCTGTCTCTATGATCACCGAGTTCAATTCTGCTTCTCTTGTCACTTTAAGACCCCACTGAACAGCTTCAGCTTCAGCATAACTAACATTTCCCCTTAGATGAGCCTGACTAATTCCAGCAGCTACTATTTTGCCTCTTGAGTCTTTTATCACAGCTCCGAGCTCAGCCATCTGATCTTTGTTGCTAACAGCTGCATCCACACTGACCTTGAAGACATTTTCAGGAGGAGTCCACTCTTGCTTTTTCCTTTTTCTGGAAATATCACTGTGTGATGCCTCTGTTTTCCTCACTCTTCGATATGCTTCCAGGACTGATTCGGCTTTTGCTGCTGCTAAATCTGGCTCTAACTTCTTACCTTCAAAAATAAATTTGTTTCTTGAGTACCACACAATCCAGCCGTAAACCACCGAAAGTTTCAAATCAGGTTTCCTCAGAATCCTTGCCATTTCTTGAAAAAAGCTTTGAATATCTTGCAATTGAGCATTGGAAGCTGGAACTGTAATGGGGACTTGAATCCAGATCTTCTTAGCTCTTTCATCTAAGATCAATTTCAAATGATTTTTTGTTTCATATTCGATGGGAAGAAACACTGTTGAATTGGGTTCTGGTTCTGGCTTGGTTGGGTAAGCTATTTTCCTTGTTGCCCTGGTTCTAGAGATTCATTGGAATTAGGAAATGGAGATTGAATTTTTGTACTTTTGAGATTAAGGAATAGGCTTAGTAGTATTTACATTATGAGAATAGAAACAATAATTCATTAAAGCCCCTGGTGCAGATGGTTTTGCAGCAGGTTTCTGCCTGAAGAACTGATCCTCTCTGTAAAGAGAAATTCTAGTTGTTGTATTACCTGTGATGCATTGTAGAATTCCTTCATAATAAGTTGGTTATATTACCTCTGCTATATTGTAGAACTCCTTCTCTGTGAGATAGGTCTTAGAGTTGGCCTGCATTTGCCAAATTTGTACCAGACATTCATAGTTCTCATACCAGAGGTTGATAATCCTCAGAAGGAAGGTTACAGACTTCAGACATATCAGCCTGTGTAACATTATCTACAAGATTATTGCTAAGACATTAGAAACAGAATCAAGCCTTTTCTTAGACCAAATCATCTCTTCTTTTCAGAGTGCTTTTATTCCGCAGAGATTACTCGCAAATAATGTTGGGATCGATTACGAATTTCTGCATAGGAATGGTATTGGACGGAGCCAGAAATTTAGTTTATGGGGACAATTAAAGAATGGACGTAATTTAAGAGGTCACAAGTTTACAAGAGTAATTAAAAGAATGAAAGTAATCTAAGGGGTCACAACTTAAGGATTTCTTAATCTAACGGCAGTCCGTGTCTTTAGTAATGGTTCGTAGCTCCACAGCTAGATGTCAACAAAGTCTATGAGAGGGAGCGGGCTTTGCTTGAAAATATAATTGTATTTATTAGTTAAGTGTTGAAAAAGAAAGAGACTCTTTTTCTACACTCAATTTTTTAGTGTCTGTGTTCTTCCTAAAAACAACTACGTAACTAGTGAAAAAAATATGTTGATTTTATAAGAAAAAAATTTATTGCAGATTTGAAGTGGTTTAAAATATTAACATAGGCATTTTAGAAATAAAATATTTTTTAAACGAAGATAAGGAGTTTCGAGGGTTGCTACTAAGTCTACTAATTTTAATTGTCAGGGACTTTTTTATGCATTTGTAGGGATGGCAAAAACCGGGTCCGGGTCCGGGTTTGGCCTTCCCGGTTCCGGACCCGGACACTAAAAATGTTGTACCGGACCCGGATTTAAACCCGGTTTTATGACACCGGGTCCGGTACGGGTTAAACCCGGAATAATCCGGGTTTCCGGATTGCGGGTTTTCAACCCGGATTACATTCAAATAAAAAAAAAATCAAACTCACGTCACAAATTTACAGATCCATACCCAAATCAAATACAAATCAATAAACCATTTTAAATTTACAGATTTTAAATTTCAAAGCAATAAACCATAGATCTATGATATAACATTTACAAAATACAAATCCATATCTCCAATTCATGTCACAACCGCGACTCAGGGATTTAGTTCATAAACTTCAACAATCGGCGTCTGGTAAAGCAACGAACAGCGGCTGTTGATGATATGATGATGATGAATACGTCACAGCTGCAAGCGTTATTCGCAAAAAGTGGATGAACGGCAGCCAAAATCAAGATCGTGATGGACAAATGGCTGCCAAACAGAGGCTGATGATGATGATGTGCTGGAACACAGCGTTGCGAAGTGATGACAAATAATGATGATGATTTGATGAAGTGAAGAAGTGAAGAAGTGAAGCACTGAACAGAGACGAAAATGATGATTTGATGAGATGAAGAGAAGAGAAGAGAAGAGAAGAGAAGTGGGCGGCTGTGAAGACTAGGGTCTAGGGCATTGACTTTATATTCCTTTTTTATATTAAAAAAATAATTTAAATTTAATATTAAAATAAAGAAATCCGGGTCCGGGTTCCGCATATGCGGGTTTATAAGAACCCGGACCCGGACCCGGAAACATCCGGGTTGACAAAATTACATCCGGATCCGGATTTATTTTTAATCCGGTACGGGTTCAACCCGGACCGGATTATCCGGGTTTGTCCGGGTCCGGGCCGGGTCCGGGTTAAATTGCCATCCCTATGCATTTGAATTTTGAGGTATGCACATGACATAAAAAAGATAAAAAATTAAAAAATAATGAAATGTTGAGATAGTTTTTAAACTCATTAAGTATTTTGTAAAAAATCACTCAAAAAAGAAATACAATGGTATTGGTAGAAGACATTGAAGCCAATAATCATGCAAAATGCAACAAAATCAGCGAACCAAAAAATAAATTAGCTTAAATTGGGTTTTCATAATTGCTTTTAAGTCTCTTAAAATCAACTCTTAAGAGATCTTAAGTTAATTTTGACAAAAATTACCTTAAAAAAAAGATAAAAAATTTTGTCATAAATTTCTCTATTTAAGTGGTGTGCTTAATGGGTTTTTAAGTTAGTGTGTGTGTGTGTTTGTGTTTTTTTTTTTTTTTATAATTTTATTTTACAGACCACTCGTGGCATTGTTCGAAACCCAAAAAATACCGGCTAAAAAATCAAAATTTGACATGATTGAAGAGCTCGATCCAGCTGGACCCGACCCAACCCAACCGGAACGGAACCGACCCACATGTTTCTGGGAGTGCACTGTGCAGAAGAAAAATAAGGCAGATATTATAATAATTTTCATCAGATAACACTTGGAAACAATGGCTCAATCTCTCAACAATTCTCCTTCATGTACACTGGTGAGCTTATTATTAATTACAATTTTGGTTCAGTAATTATTTCCATGCTTTTCAATTTATTCAATAATTATTTCAATTGTTAATCTTTTACATATTTGTTTTGTTTTGGGCAGTATCAAATAAGGAATCCAAGACAAAACTCATTTCCACCGCCATCATCATTACTGCTTAAACGCAGCAGTTGTTCTAGTTTAAGATTAAGGAGTAATAATCATAGAAACAAAAATGGTGTGAGAGCGTGTTTCCCCAGTCCCATCGATGAACCCATCCTCAAAGAAGCTCTTAAGGTACTTGCTAATTTTTACCGCCGTCGATTTGGTCTTCATTTGACTTCATTCTAATGTTTATTTGTTTATATTGTTTCAATAGAGCAAACCCAGATGACTTAAACATCCATATGTTTGCTTTCCTGCATTGTTGCTTTAGAATTTTCACTCTGCTTTTTGTATATGGGTTTATTTATTTATTTGGGAATTTATATTTTTTGAACACATTCCACTTGTTGCAAGCTTGTGTATTAGGATAGTTTTCTCTTACTGTTTTGGTTGTGATTTGATCGAGTTTGGTCAATTTATCCTTTGCCGTATTTGTGTCTTTTCATTGATGGTTATTGATGAACTGGTGGAAGAGAGAAAAGTTGTTTTGCTTCTCTTAACTTATGGCAAACTGATGAAGTCTTGTCTGAGAAATGTCCTTTCAGTTGTATTTGTAACAGTGAGCTGTTGATTCTTGTATTGGTTGCTTT
The DNA here is from genome assembly GCA_029618585.1 of Citrus australasica. Lineage (NCBI taxonomy): Eukaryota > Viridiplantae > Streptophyta > Magnoliopsida > Sapindales > Rutaceae > Citrus > Citrus australasica. The sequence goes on along the minus strand of JARCIV010000038.1, from coordinate 105,343 downwards.
GTTTTTTTGTTGAAGAGGAGTTGGATACTCTTTGCATCCACTGGTGACCCCAGGCCTCTCCTAGGGGGTGGGGAGCATATATGAGTTAAATCTTCTTCATCTGGCTTCCCTCATCATTTGCTCGACAATGTGTGCCGCAAGGGTTGTGCAAAAAAATGTCACTCATAGATTCACTTAGCTTGTGTTTTCTGGCTTCTATTATCATATTTTCTTGATGGTTGGTTGGTAAAGCCTTATTCAGTATTTTAAGATTGAAAGTAATTGGTACGTTAAACCTTTTGTATCTCAAGTGAATGCATAACACAACCTGGAATATTTTTGTATTTTTCTGAAGGTCATTCATAAATACACTCGAAAAGCGTGCTTAGGTCTGTTAAGAGAATGTTTTAGCAATTTTTGACATCCTCATCACTAGAATGGAGAGTTCCTTGATGGTTGGTTGGTAAAGCCTTATTCAGTATTTTAAGATTGAAAGTAATTGGTACGTCAAACCTTTTGTATCTCAAGTGAATGCATAACACAACCTGGAATATTTTTGTATTTTTCTGAAGGTCATTCATAAATACACTCGAAAAGCATGCTTAGGTCTGTTAAGAGAATGTTTTAGCAATTTTTGACATCCTCATCACTAGAATGGAGAGTTCCTTGATGGTTGGTTGGTAAAGCCTTATTCAGTATTTTAAGATTGAAAGTAATTGGTACTTCAAACCTTTTGTATCTCAAGTGAATGCATAACACAACCTGGAATATTTTTGTATTTTTCTGAATGTCATTCATAAATACACTCAAAAAGCGTGCTTAGGTCTGTTAAGAGAATGTTTTAGCAATTTTTGACATCCTCATCACTAGAATGGAGAGTTCCTTGTCTTTATAAGCTTTAATGTTATGCTTTATCTCTGAGTATTAGAAGAGTTTAATTCGCTCTCATCTGCTCTGATTGTTTAGCTTTTGAATTTTTATATTTTGCTGGCCTCTGTTTTCTAAGTTAGTAGTGAAATAGAGATTGTGTTTGTTCTGGTGAGCTTTCGTTCCACTTGGACTGATCAGTCTTTGTGCACAGTCTTCCACAAGTACTTGCTTCTTTCTTTTTGAGTCTTCTCAGATTGTGTCCTCTTCAAATTTTTCCTTTTTGGCCCCTAAAAGTATGTGAAATATTTGAAATTCGTATGTATGTTTAACATATAAAATTGTCTATAAGAAGGCAAGGTGTCCCTTTCTTTGTTTCTTTTGTTTAGTTTCTTTTATTAATGCTTTTCTCAACATGTTTCAATAATCTGCAACTCACTTTTTGTGAACAGTTGCATCACAGCATACTGCATATTTCACTTTAGAAAGCTCTATCTTCCTTTACCTTAACTGCTATCACTGATTGCTGAGCCACTGGCTTTCTAGCTTTTGTTTTGCCATAATGTTTATGTCCTGGGAAAATAAGCTTTTCTTTGATATGTTTTCTCGTGACTCATTTATGAAATCATCATTTTCATCTCTCCAGGAGCCGGTTGCCTTTGTGGGCGGCATGTTTGCCGGTCTTCTAAGGCTTGATTTGAACGATGATCCACTGAAGGACTGGGTTACAAGAACAGTGGAAGCTGCTGGAATTACAGAAGAAGAAATCAAAGCTGAAGACTCAAAATCCGATGAAGAAGTTCCAGAACAGATAGAGATTGAATGATGAGATTTTGGTCCTCCCTGTTTCATATTTATCTATCTGCATTCGGTCATTGCAATTATACGTTAAAGTACTGAATAAATAAAAATCATTGAGATCAAGTAAATTGTCAATCGATGGTGGTTCTACGTAAAGTGCATCAAACATACCATATGTCCAGCAGCCCCACTACTTCCCTTTTTTTTCGGTTTATTTATTTATTTTACGCTATATATTATAACAACTCACTGATGATATTTCATATTGAAATATTACGTTGAAAACTTTTATTTAATTAAATTTTATTTGAATACAGTTTATTTTCAACAATATGATTATAAATCTTCTTTAAAAGTAAGGTATTGCAAGAAAAATGAAAAAAAAAAACCGAAATAGAGAGGATTGAAATTAAGGATTTTGCGAACTACTGGAATTTACAATATTTCATCAAACAACAAGCACTGCAAGGTAAATTACCCATAAAAAAAAATTAAGAAATCTAGTTTTATCAATATGGCCCCTGAAATATAGTATTTTTATGAAAATGACTCAATGAAAAGCCTTAAAAACTTCAGACAATTAAAAAGCCTCTGGAGCGAACACAAAATCCCAGAAACGAAATTTAGGAACAGTTGAAAAGAATGGCTGCTGCTGCTGAAGTGGAAACAGAGGAAGAAACAGAGATGATGAAAATGGTGAAATTGGGATCATACGATGGCAAAGTAAGATTACTGATAGTTAGCGGGGATTCAGAATCAGAATCAGCAGCAGAGGAGACAATGTTACTGTGGGGAATTCAACAGCCAACTCTCTCAAAACCCAACGCATTTGTCGCCCAATCATCTCTTAACCTCCGCATTGACGCTTGTGGCCACTCTTTATCTATTCTCCAGTCTCCTTCTTCTTTGGTAATTTTTAACTCTCCATTTCTTTAATGGGTTTTATATTTTAATTTTCAGCTGATACCCAGTTTTTTTTTTAATCTTTTTTTATAATGGCTATTTTTCGGATTGAGGTGCCGTGGCTTTTATGCTGCAATTGTTGTATTATGGAAGCACTATCTATGTAAGTATATCACAAGCACAACAGTTACAGATGTATTCTATGGTGTGATTGCAGGGCACACCCGGAGTGACCGGATCAGTGATGTGGGATAGTGGGGTTGTCTTGGGGAAGTTCTTGGAGCATGCCGTGGATTCAGGGATGCTTTTACTTCATGGGAAGAAGATTGTTGAATTGGGTTCTGGATGTGGCTTGGTAGGGTAAGCGCTTACACTTTTTGACCCTGGTTTTAGAGATTCTTTTGGATTAGGAAATGAAGTTTGAATTTTGTATTTTTGAGACTCGGGAATAGGGCTTGATAGCATTTACATTATGAGACTAAAAACAGTGAAAATGCAGTATAGTACTTGTGTCAACATGAAAATGAAACTTTTTTTCTTTTTAAGAATGAAATCACTAGCTCTTAAGTACTAAGTGTGTGGGTGGGTCAGTGTGTGATAAACGTTATCTAAATTGGTGTTTACGAAACACTTTAGTTGTGTGTTTAAAATTAGGTTGATGCACAACATTCCCAGGCATATAACCTTAGTCGGTCTAAATTTTAACATTTTAAATTTAGCTTAAAATTGGGTTTTGGTATAAGCTCATCCTGAATATCTTGCTTCTCAGTTTAATTATTTTATTACTTTTTTCTGTTTTTAGCTGCATTGCAGCCCTTTTGGGTGCTCAAGTTATCCTTACCGATTTGCCCGATAGACTGAGGCTACTGAAGAAGAACATTGAAAACAACCTGAGACATGGAGATTTACGGGGATCTGCTGTAGTCACAGAGCTCACATGGGGAGATGATCCTGATCAAGATCTGATTCAACCTTTACCTAATTATGGTAATGAATCACTCTTGCTTTTCTTACAAGCAACTTAAAATGTCGTTTGATAATTGAGTGCTGATATGCTACACAAATGGTGGATGGTGGTCAGCTATAATATTGCTTCAGTGCTGACATGTTAAACTACAATTTTTAAGCCTAAAAATAATCAAAATTTGATGCACTGCCTTACTCAGGATTTCTTTTCCCACTTAGAGCACTAACTTCTGCTTTTACTCTTTTATATTGCCCAGCATTTCGTCTCAAACAAAACTTAGGGGGTATGTTCGGGGCTTCTGTGCTTGAGCTTAACTTTGAACGCACAGAAACTGTAGTGTTTTATAAACACTCACTTTTATTTGGTAGCTAATGTTTACCAGCCACTAACACACTTATATTTTAAAATTTGGTGATTCCATCCCACAACAGTTGTGGATTAAAAGCGATGGCACCTCAATTCTACACATACCCTCATAGCCTCCTTGAGTTCCACAATTAGCTGATGGCTTTAAATAGTTCATGAGATTATCAGTGAACCCATTGTCTAACGTACAGCAATTTTCCATGTCGATCTTCAGATGGAGTGTACTGAACAATTACATGTGGTTAACTTCTTTACTCTTATTTAAAAAAAGAAAAAGAAAAAGAAAGAAAGAAACAGAGCATGGGAAATTTTCTCGCATGATTCCTTGAATCATTCTGGAGCACTTAACCTGTTTTTGAGTTATTTGGTGACCTTGAATTTCTTGATGTAGTTGAGCTTTTGTGTATTAATTTTATGTACACTGCTTTGTCAGTGCTAGGATCGGATGTGATTTACAGTGAAGGTGCAGTGGGTGATTTGTTGGATACCCTTCTGCAACTTTGTGGAACCCAAACTACTATCTTTTTGGCTGGAGAACTTCGGAATGGCAAGTCTCTCTCCCTCACTATCACTCTTTTGCTCTCTGTTGGATCATCCTTAGGTTCTCAGTACTTTTTTTGGTTTGCAGATTCTGTTCTGGAGTACTTTCTAGAAGCTGCAATGAAAGATTTTGTGATTGGCCGTGTGGAACAGACACAGTGGCATCCAGATTACTGCAGCCCTCGAGTTGTGGTGTATATCCTGGTGAAGAAGTTAGAGAAATGAGCTTCTGTACAAGGGCCTTCTTTTTGTTACCAATGATTCCTCTTTTTCTTGGCAAATAAGCTCATGCATCTAAGTGGTATCAAAACTGTGACAACACAATACAACCCAGTTTCGTGTGTGTAGAAAAGATGCCTTTAGGCCAGAAGGCAGTGGGCTGGCTGCAAAGTGGTATGCTAACGCTAGTTAATAGCTAGAAAGCCCCTTGTGATGGATTCAAACCAATGTTCGAACTTTTGACAATTAGTACTTTTCCAATGACAGGAGCTTAACCAACATTTTGTGACTTTTACATAGTATGAATTCAAATTATGATCAGTTTACAAGCCTTGTACTTCTTTTATGCCCCTTTTTTCAAAGGCAGCTGCCATTGAGTCCCTTATTCAAAAATATTTAGTGACGTTTTCTCGGAACTTTTGTTGAAGATAGTGTCTCAAAGAGATAAGAAAAGTGTTATTATACTGTAAACATTTACATCTTCAGGATTTGTATTTGTATGTTTCCCTCATATTTAATTGTTTTATTATTCATGAACAGAGGCATTTATGGCTAAAACATAATTTATTATTTATTGTGGAGGATTATTGGTAAATGAGATTGGACCCCCTTGCATTTATCAAAATGAAATATTAGTATAACTCCTAAAAGCAAGCGTAGATATTGAGAGTAAACCACACAAATCATTCCAATTTTATTATCAATAAATCATATTTAAATGATGTTAAATATTAATCAGATTAATGAAAATGAAAAATAAGCATAAATTATATATATATATATAGAAAATAACTTTAACTTGTAATAACACACTAAGGCTCCGTTTGGTACAACTTATTAAATAGAGCTTATAGAAGTAGAGCTTATACTAATAGAGCTTTTGGGCAAAAAGTCATTGGGTGTTTGGTTGTCAATTAAAAAAGCACTTTTGAACCATTAAATGGTTTGGTTGTGTAAAATTAAAAGTGCTTTTGTGTAATTAAATTACTAAAAAAGATATGTATTCATAATTATTTAACATGTAACAAAATACATTCAAGCTATCAATTAATAAGAAAAAATCAGTTTAATCATTTCTTTAATTTTCAAAATTAAAAATTTCATAATTGATATATTCTCCTAAACAAATAATTCTATCCAAATTAAAATGATAATCAATAATATAACTAAAATGTTAACGGAACATAAGAACTATCGTATTACCTGACATCCTTCTCACCAAAAACGTTGGCTATGATTATGATTACTCTCTCAAGTGTTGGTTATGTATTAGAGATTGCAAAATTAAAGTGTTGGTTATTTAAAAAAAAAAACAAAAAGAGATAAAGTGAAGTGGCGGCAGTAATATGTTTATATGGCGGCAACAATTTTCGTTGGGTAGGTTTTATACAAATGGTATTATGTAATTAATTAAATATGTCAAGGATATTTTTGATATTACATATTTTTTGGAAAAGCTCTCTAATATCTACTCCCAAAAGCTCAAATTTTGGGCTTTTGCTAGTAGAGGTAAATTAACTTATTTAAGCTAAAAAAACTCTACTAAAAAAATAACCAAACACCATAAAAGATTTTAAAAAGTGCTTATGGGATTAAATAAGCACTTATGACTCTTAAATAAGTCATACCAAAGAGGCACTAACATTTACAATGGGATACTATGAGTCAATAATTCAGTATCATAATACGAACATTCTTATGTGACAACTGTTATGGATGTTAACAAGAAGTGATTAATAACTCAAGCAAATAATGTAGTTAACTATAGAAAATATGGAAATTCTGATGGACAAGTTAAAGAGAGAAATTTTAAATTAATTTCAAGTTATACTAAATACAAAACTTCATGATCTTGTTTATAGGCTATTCCAACCAATTGAAATCTGCACATATGAGGAGGGTTGGCACACATCAATTTTGCCTTGGCTTCTTTATTTCTTCTAATCCTCCAAAGCTAACCAACCAATCGGTCCTAGCGGTTTGCATTCGTGGCTCTTGTTTCTCACCTAATTAGCTTAGTCTTACTAAGAGACTTGTCCTTCCAAACAATTGTAACATGCGGTCACACATTTAGCTTGGACCTGATGGTGAGCTAAGCACCATGTGGCTGGCCAAAGTGGATAGTCACACAAACACAACCTTATATATCGCTTCTCCTTGTATACCCACTGCTTCATGATAATTTAGTGAACGCTAAAGCAGCACTGGACGTGCTCTATGATTGCCTTATTAAAACCATTTACCACTAAAAACCCAATAGAAAAGTTGGTCAAAGGGAGGAAAAAGAGTACATTGCACATGTGTCTAAGTCTAGATGTAGAAATTCTTTAGTAAAATAGCGCTCCCCCCCGATGGGTGCTCCGTCAAATGAGTGCTCTCGTGATGGATACTCCCTCCTAATGACCAACTCGATAGTCTATTTAAATGGCGAATGTTAATGTCATATTCTCTCTTCTCAAATGTTGAAATGGGTAGAGCTTTTGGAAACATATTTGCAAAGTTCTATGTGAAATGTATATAGTTAATATCAATCTTCTTATTTGTTGAAGTTCATGAGTATAGAAGAACTTCAACGAGATATGCTTCATTCTATCTTTTTTTATATATCCTCTTTTGAGTCAAACTATGCAAGCAGTATTATCTTCATATATCACTATTTGGACGTCGGCATTTCAAGATAATTTACATGCACTCTGAATATTTTGGGTAACAAACCACAACAATATGCATTCTTACTTGCTTCATGTAAAGTAAGAACTATAAGAGGATGTAGTCATAAAAGTCTACTTCACAGAATTCCAAGAAATTATTGTGCTATTATAAGTGACATGATTCAAAAGTGTTATTACTTTCAAGTATAAAAGTGTCTATTCATAATATAACTCGGTGAGTCCGGGGTTGAATCACATGGAATTTAAAATTTGGTAGTCAATTTATTAAATAAAGAAAATTAAATGTTTGGAAAAGAAATTGATAGGAATCAATATAAAAATATGCTAAGGTTACGAGATTCACTCTCGAATTTCAAATTATGATTATAACACTCTCTCATATTTGTATTTTGCATTTATTCTGTCAGTTAATTATTATTCCATTTAATTCTTAACCAAGCATTAGTGTGATAAATATGAACCAAGTACCTAATGTGCCACAACTACCTAATGTGCCACAACTATATTGAAGTGTTGACATTATGTCAAAAAACCTTATAATTCTGAAGAATTCTAAATTTATAAATTAACATGACATAAAAGAAACTGGTAAGGAAGAAAAATACAACAAATAAAATAAATTTTAAGACTCATTTAAGAGAGTAATTAATTCAATAATTTGAATAATTGAGCTTTACCTTTTACCTTAACTTAGTAAATTTAGCAACTCATATTAAAAAAAAACACACATTTTATTTTAAAAAGTTCTGAAATATATTATAAGAAGATTGATTACTCGAGAAAACAAGACAATAGAAGAAGAAAGAAAGAAAGGATTTCATAGTTTTCCTCTTGTTCTCTTTACAGATCCCCCCACTGCTTGCATCACCTTGCCTTTTATAGGCAATGAATGCATCCTCTTCTTTTATTTTATTGTTATTTTATTTTATTTTTTATAGTATATATACATAGAGAAGTGTGATGGTCAAGTGGCAAAATCACAAACATGTTTGCTCACTCTTCATTTTTCTATTTTTTATTTTTTATTTTTTTTCAAATTAATGCATTCTAAATGGCTCCATCAATTCTTCTTTGTTTCCCGCTCTCAGTTCCAACTCCTCTTTATTCTAGAAATATATTTACAGTATACAATTAAAATAAAATTAACATATTACAAATTAATTTAACATAAAAATATATTTGTGGAGTGTTAAGATAATTTAGAAACAATGAGCACATTAATTGACAATGTAAGTGAAATACTGATAATTTTATCTTTATTAAATATAAATTCTTTAGTGTCAATCAATAAGTAATAACCTATCTTGCCTTTGAATGAGTTTTATAAGGATCAAGTAAATAACATGCATCTACATAAAGCAACAAAACCAAGATTTTTCTTTAGTTCATTATTATGAAATAAACACAAATCAATAGCTCCATGAAAAATGAAAAATCTGTTCAAAACCATTCTAATGTCATCTAGTTGGTTCATAACTAAACCCTGTTAATAAGTACACTGGAAAAGCTATGTTCGATCTAGTACATTGGCTAAATATATCATAATATTAATGACATTCAAATATGGTACTTTAGGACCAAGTAAATGTTAATTGTCCTCTTAGGATGATAAAGGTCTCTTACGAATTAATTTCTCTATTTTTTATTGTTTTGGTCATAAATATTCTATTTACTTTAGTAAATTTTTAATTTAGTTATTTTCTAATTACTTTATTATGTTAATTTTTATCTTAGCTTTTATATTTTGTTATTTTAGATATATTCTAGGATTAAAGAGAAATTAAATCGGGACATTCAAGAAAAAAATCTACTTGAAAGAATTAAAAAAGGGAAATAATTGAAGATTTTTGGAACCCAAAAGCCAAACAAAATTAAGGGAAATTATCTATCGACCACCTATTCTTTCCAGCTTTTTCAAAAATACACATATCTTATTTTTTTTGTTGATTTCCACTGGAAGTTATATTTTCTTGCACTTTTCCACATCCGTTTTCATTCTATTATAACTTGCTAATGTCATAGGGGTAAAATTGTCATTTCACCTACATAGCAAAAATCAACATCATTTAAACGCGGTAGAAAGAGGAAAAAAAATGTAAAAATATCCTAGATTATTTTGTTTAACTTATTATCTACTGTCTAAATTGCAAAGAAAATTTGAAGTAATTTAATTTTTTTATTTAATTAGGGTGAAATAGTAATTTTACATTAAAGGGGGTAAAATAGTCATTTTGTTAATATTCTGTTAACTTCTCTCACAGAGTTTAGACAGCAGCGGAAAAATGATACATTTTGTAACTTTAGGTGGAAATCAACTAAAAAAAATGTGTATTTTTGAAAAAGTCGGAAAAACATGTGGTGGTAGATAATTGTCCTAAAATTAATTCATGCACATTAAGAAGATTACGGCCATCACGTGAAGACTAAAGAAGAAATTGAATCTAATTCAATTTGGTGGCTTTCCCTTTTGGCCTTGTAACAATTGGTTGAGAGTGAATTCAAAACCCTAAACATGTTATATAATTAATTTTCAATTTCTATGATTCAACTTAATTGAGATTGTTTATATTCATCTATAATTAATGTCTACGATTTTATTCTTGTCTTTTTTGAGTGGCAAATTAAATAGGACTTGAATAAATTCTATTGCTAGATTAAAATTCTTGATCCGTAATTGTTTTGATACTTTAATCATTAGTAGCAAATTGGAATCAATGATTTCAATTGAAGAACATAACGTAGGTTAAATAATTCGAGCTTATGTGTTTATTGCTTAGTTCAACCTAATATTTTTCTCTGCTTAATGCTTCCATTATCTCAATTTATATTATTATTGTTGTTGTTGTTGTTGTTATAAATTAATCTAATTCAAGAAAATGCCAACTATTAAAAAAAGGGTTTTATGAATTTTTAACTAAATAGTAGGAAATAAAGAAATTAAAACTATGAAAACAATAATTTAATAAAAACTCTAATTAAAAGAAAAAGAAATAATAATGATAAAAACTTTGGTTAGAGGATCATTCGCCACTACCAAACATGCAACATGATATATCAATTCTATCATCCATTTATATTGAAACTATCAACCATAGACAACAATCAACTATGTTAGTCTCTATTTTTCCTTAATGTATCGTTAGGTAAAACAAGTACTTCACTTAATCTCTAACCGTTAAATAATTTAAAACAAACTCTTTAAATTTAAGATAATGGAAGCATTAAGCAGAGAAACATATTAGGTTAATCTAGGCAATAAACACACAAGCTCGAATTATTTAACCTAGATTATGTTCTCCAAAGATTCCAATTTGCTACTAATGATTAAAATATCAAGACAATTACAGATCAAGAATTTTAACCTAGTAATAGAATTCATTCAAGTCCGATCTAATTGGCCACTCAAATAAGACAACAATAAAATCATAAACATTAGTTATAGAAGAACATAAACAATCTCAATTAAACTGAATGATAGAAATTGAACATTAACCATATGACATGTTTCGAGTTTTGAATTCACCCTCAATCAAATAGAAAATTTAGCCTAACATAACAAGAAAATGGAATAAATAGTTGATGAAACCAATCATGGAGATTAATTCAAAAGGTTGACTCTACTTCTATTTTTTCTTCTCTTCTATTTTTACTAAAGTGATTAGAATATTTAAGAACAAAACAAGAAAAAAAATGGAGAAATTAATTAGTAAAATGTAGAGAAAATATATACTTATCATCATACGGTGGCTTTTTCTCTTTTAACAAAGGAAATTTTGTCTCATCAATGACGATCTGAAAAGTATGCGATAAATAAATCATTGATGATACGCTCAAGATATCTGATAATAAATGATGAGTCAAAATCTATGTAAATTCTTAAACATAGTTGGGGTCCCATTTTAGTGCATCAGAGAGGTGCAACATGTACTTTGCAACACAACCAAAGGTGTACAAATAGGATATATTAGGTCGATGCCCCCAGTACCAATTGCAATAGAGAATACTAGTGATAGGTAGTAGGCCTCAAGCGGATCAACATCACAACATGCAAAATAGTATGTCCTTATGCGGAAATAAGTAATTGAGTGCATAATAACAAAGTTCTTATAATTACACGATGACGTTTGATAAGTGATTTTGTTGATCCATTCTATGTATGCACATTTCGTATTAGGTGCTCTACATTAATCCCAACTAACATGTAATAATCATCAAAAGCTTTAGAAATGAACTCACTAATATTATCTAGCCACATAGTCTTGATTAGATAATTTGGAAACAATGCACATAAACTGATAACATGTGCAGATCAATCTAACAAACATAATGTTATGGGTGGATAATAAGCAAACGTGTGACTATTGTATAGGCGCATCACTCTAGACCATAAATTAACAAAATAGACCACTATGTAGGTGAATTGATCCACATATGTCTTCCTGAAGGTGAATAGATCCACATATGTCTTCCTGAATTTTTTGTAAAATAATTTTCATAATAAATTTAGTTTTATTTTTAATTTTAGTTATTCTATTTTTAAATTATGTGTAATTTAATTTTAAAAATTATTTTTATTTCAATTTTTAACTAAATAATAATAATTAGGGTAAGGTGACACTCTTAGTAGAAAAATATGGTTTAATCAACTATTTTTAATTATATAAATTAAATTACTTTCTATTTGATTTTGTCCATATTTTATATTTTGTAATTTTGATTTATTGTAAACAAATAAGGGAGTTTGGTACAATAAATTCTTAATATTTCAATATAAGTATGGTAAAATAATATTTTGATTTATTTTAGAGAAACTGAATTTTTGCACACGAGGTACTTAATCCATAATAAAATTAATTAGAAAAATAATTATATGTAATTAATCTTTTTGGCAAATAAATAGAAATGATAAAAAGAATTATTAAATTATATTTACTACTAAGAGTAGATCCATAACTTTAATTAATTTATTTCTATAGTTTCACTTAAATTAAATAGTGTGTATTTAAATTATACTTTTAGTTTTTAGATAATTAATGGAAATTGACAAATTAAATCTTTTTCTATGTGATCAACCTCGGAGTCACCGACTTATAAAATAATAAGACACTCTTATACTTGTCAATTATAAATCACTTTTGAGTTATGTCATATGTAATTCTATACCATGCACTAAAATGAGCATTGCTCTCCCAAAGCCCTCAATCATATGTGCAAGGCCTCAAATGGTATTCACTTTAACCTCAAATAAAGTTAAACTCATGAAATATTTCTTATTTCTAATGATAATATGTGTAGTTGTACTGTCTGCTAAACACATTTCTCTATCATGCAATCCTCTTTGAAGATCCATATGCTTTCAAGAGAAAAATATGTTAGACATCATCATATATAAAATAACATGTGTGAATATAAAAGATCATAAAATTTGATAGTAATCCTAATTGGTATAGATATCTCCATCATCAATTAAGTCAAACTGTTTACACATCATGCATCTGAGATATCATTATCACCGTGAGATCGATAATGATTTCTTTACGAACGTGACTAAATCATGATTTTTAGTGTGATTATGACCTTTTCATGTTAATGATTTTCACCATACTTCTCTGTAATAGCATTTTGCTTCAAAAATGATATTAATGCCTTTTAGTATAGTGAGCTCGATATTGTTGCTACAGAATCATATTCGAAGCATTAAACGTTGAGCATGTCTTCTTCATTAGTGATTTTGTTTCTATATATCTTCAACTCTGATAAAATTCTGTTAAGCATTGAGTTGTAATCATAGATTGCTTGAAATATGCAATTGAAACTTATTTCATTCAAGTGAGATATTCTATCTTCAAGAAATGGCTTTGTACTAGTTCAAGCAATGACTTCGTATCAGTTCGATGGGCTTGATTGTGCTAGTAAGTCTCGTGGCTTCTAGATGAATTACCTTATGGCTTCTAGATAAATCACTGAGGCATAATTCACGGCAAATAATTTTCATAAAAAATATTGTAGGCTTCATTGGATTCACCATCTTCAATTAATCTTCAGGGACTTCAGAACATCCAAATTATGGCTTCAGATGAATGGGCTTCGATCTTGATATTTTAAGGCTTTAATATGAATTTTGTATGTTTTGATCTTGATTTACGCGTTAGTTATGCATTAGTCTTGTATACTTCAATCTTGTATGCTTTGGTATTTATTTGTAGCATAAGTAGTATAAAATAAATGAGAAAAAAAATAATAATCAACCTTATTTTCTATGGAAAGATCGAGTCAGTAATCAATAATTAGATAAGTTGGCCTATTTAAATTTTGAAATTAGTAGTTTTTATGATATAAGGCATTATATCTCTTACTTTTATTTTCTTTAGTTAGAATCTGTTGTACACTGATCTATATACAAGTCTGTAACTTATCTTGGTAAATAAAATTGATTATCAAAGTTCTGCTCTCAATTACCTATGTGCTTGTGGTATTAGAGCTGCCCTTTCTAAGAAAACAAATTTTCTAACAATGTGTTGATTATTTGATAAATTCAGCAACTCTTTTTAACTATTCACACCAAAGTTATCCTTTTCTTTTGAATCCATAATGTTTGGAACCTTATTATCATCTTGGGCAAATTTATCATCTAGCCTGGTTGATAGCCCAATCCTCCAAATCACTACTTACTCGCTGATTGGACAAAACTTTCTACGGTGATCAAAATCCATGAAGTTGTTCATCTGAGGTCAAGTGAAAATTGGCTATTTAACTGGCCAAAGAAAGCTCCAGAGGAAGACGATCTGACTTATTATATCTAGGATTCAAAGAATTTAATGATTATGTCATGGCTAATGAACTCCATGGACAAGGAGATAGGTCAAACATTTATGATCTCTCTATAGCCAAGGCATTATGAGATGTAGTGAGTGAGACATACTTAGACATGGGCAATTATGCACAAATCTATGAAATTAAGACAAAGATCTGAGAGAGATGACAAGGAGAATAGACAGTTACACAACATTATAATATACTAAGAGGTTTCTGCAAGAACTTAACCTTTTTTATGGTTTTGAATGGGCATGTGCAGAAGATAGTGCTCAATTCAAGAAAGCGGTCGAGAAGGACTGTGTATTTGAATTTTTGGCTGGACTCAATACTGATTTAGATGAATTGCGAGGGCAAATTCTTGGCAAAGACCCAGTACCCTCTATTAGAGAAGTTTTTTGGGAAGTCAAGAGGGAAGAAAGTTATGGATTGGTGATGATGAGGCAGAAGTCACATAATATTACTCATGCAAATTTTGCACTCAGTGCAACAGAAACTAAAAATTCTTCACCCAATGTAACAGCCATTGAGGCAATAACTATGTCTAATAAAAAAATTAGCCATCAACCATAGTGAAAGTTGAAAGAGATGATCAAGATTTGGTGCAACCTTTGTAAAAAACCGAGAAACATGCTAGAAATTACATGGCACACCAGCAAATTGGAAGGGGGTAGATTTGGAGATATAAGTGGGCGTGGATTACAGATTTCTAGTGAAATAAGGACAACTCCCTTCAATAAGGAGCGACTTGATCATCTTTACAACTTGCTAAACCTAGCTTAGTCTTCAAGTATCCTTTCAGTTTTTGTTGCCTAAAAAGGTAGCTCATGCAGCCCTACAAGTGCCCTAACTAGCCTTTTGAATCCAGCATCTTATATCATTGATTCAGTGCATCTAATCACATGACTAGTTTGTTTCATTTGTTTAGTACATATTTTCCATGTTCTAGTACTTTAAAAAATTGAATTGCTGATGGTAGTTTCTCACCTATTGCAGGAAAATGTTCAATAATTATCTCAGAAAATCTGGTTCTAAAATATGTTCTCCATGTTCCTAAGCTTTCAAGTAATCTTGTGTCTATAAGTAAACTCACCTAGAATTCTAACTATGTTATCAAATTTCTTGATTCTCACTTTGAATTTCAGGACCTACATTCAGAGAAGATAATTGGCAGTGCTAGAAAGGTGGAAAACTCTATTATTTGACAATAATTTCTTCAAGAGTAGACAAGCTCATGCTACAAGAAGTAGTGATATTTTTCTTCTTGATCAAAGTTAAATAATGTTATGGCACTATAGGTTAGGCCATTTTAATATTCCTTAAAACAATTGTTTTCATCTCCGTTCCAGAATTTAAATCCTTTATTAATTTAATGTGAAACTTCTCAATTATCCAAGCATCATCGTGTGCATTAACCTTCACATTCCTATCAAGCATCTAAATCATTTTATCTAATTCATAATAAGACGTGGGGACCTTCTCCAGTTACCAATGTGACCGGAACTAGGTGGTTCATCACTTTTATTGATGACCACATTAAAATATGTTGGGTGTACTTTTTGAGAGAAAAATATGAGGTCTCAAGTGTGTTTAAAGAATTATATGCCATGATTGAAAATCAATTCTATACTCAAATTTAAGTGTTTATAACATTTAATGGAAAGAATTTGTTAACTCTATTCTTAGTAGTTTTCTAAAAGAAAAGGGTATTTTTAATCAGTCAACTTGTTTTGATATTCTATAATAAAACAAAATAGCATAACGAAAAAAATTGTCACTTATTTGACATTTTTAGGTCGATAATGTTCACTATAAGAATTCCTAAATATCTTTAGGTTGGGGTTGTTATTATGGCTTTTTATTTGGTCAATAGAATACTAACTAGAGTATTAAAATTTGAGCCTCCCCTAACTAATTTGATGACAATTTCTTCCTACATGAGGATCTTCACCTTGTTACTAGTTAAAGTGTTTGGCTGCATTGTTTTTGTGCATATTCATAAACAAGATTGTTCAAAACTTGATCCTAGGGCTAAAAAGTGTGTTTGTTGGGTATTCTCCTAAACAAAAAGTGTACAAATGCTATAATCCAGTGCCTAAAAATTTTAGTATAAGTATGGATGTGACCTTTTTTGAGTAGAGCTGGCAAAACGGGTCATCGGGTCGTGTTTGTGTCGTGTTAGCTTCGTGTCGTGTCAAATTTAGGTCGACCCAAACCCGACCAATTTAATAATCGTGTCAAAATATTGAGACCCAAACCCGACACGGAAAAATAATCGGGTTACCCAATAACCCGCTTAATATCTATATATTAAACAAAAGTTACATTAAATATTTACACTATGTCATACATATGTATGCACATACATATATACATACATCCATACATACATACATAATTTATCAATATTATAAAATATACATATCTACTAAAATATTACACACACTATTGAAGTTTTAATTATATATATGTAAATAATATTATATATCAATATTATAAAATATATATGTCTACCAATATTTTACACATTTACACTATTAAAGCTCTAAATGTATTTAAAATTTTATAAATAAAATATTATGTCTATATTCATCATTTTAAAGAATAAAAAAAATCATAATATTTGAGTTTTGATGATAAGAATCTGTAAATTATTTTAAAATAGAAAATATAATCGGGTCATTAATCGGGTAAATGGGTCAAGATTTTTAACCCTAACCTGACATGGAAAAAAATCGTGTTGACCCGGACCCGACCCATTTAATAATCGTGTTAAATTCGACGACCCATACCCATTTATTGGTGTCGTGTTCGTGTCAGGTAATCGGGTCGTGTCAAATTTTGCCAGCTCTATTTTTGAGCATTAACCTTATTTTACCAAAAATGTTCTCCAGTGGGAGCATAATGACAAAGAAGACCATTCTTGGGAATTATTGGGTGCTTCACTAATACTTGCACCTATACCTGTTACTTCACTTAGTTTTTTTTTTTTACCATTACCTATTGAGCCAAACATTATAGACAACATTTTAGGGGGATAACCACTATGAAATCAACCTCAATTTAAGTTTCGTGTTTACTCTCGAAGGAAGGGTTGTCAGAACAAAGAACACCAACCTACTACTTGCCAAAAACATTCTCTGGATGACGGTAAGTTAAATGCAGCAAGTAGTTCTTTCCTAACCCATCTTTAATTCATGAGTCTTAGCAAGATGGCAATCTTTTTTATGATCTAAATATTCCAATTACACTCAGGAAGGGTACTCGTTCTTGTATTGTGCATCCTATTACTAAATTTATGACATAACATAGGTTGTCTCCCAATCATAGAGCTTTTACCAAGTAATCTTTCCAAAGTTTCTATTCCTAGAATTATACAGGAGGCCTTGAAGCATGTTGAGTCGAAGACATCTATAACGGAAAAGATGAGGGCTATTGCTAAAAAGAAAACATGGAAGATTATTGAGTTGCCAAGGTCAAAGAAAATAATAAGTTGTAAATGGGTGTTCATTATTAAATATAGATGGTATCATCAAGAGATACAAGGCAAGACTTGTAGCTAAAGACTTACACAAACATATAGGGTTGATTATCAAGAAACTTCTGCACCAATAACAAAGGTAAATTTAATACGAGTGTTGTTGTCTCTTACTGCAAGTTTGAACTAGCTATTGCAGCAATTAGATGTAAAGAATGCCTTTTCAAATGGTGATTTAGAGGAAGAAGTGTTCATGGATATGACACCGGGTTTTGAAAATGTATATGGAATAAAAAAGGTTTGTAAATTGAAGAAATCATTATATGGGTTGAAACAATCACTTAGAGCATGGTTTGACCAATTCATTAAAGCTATCAAAAGATATAGATATCATCAGAGTCAAGCTGATCATACAATATTTTACAAACACCAAGTTAAGTTAAGATTTCTATACTTATTGTTTATATGGATGATTTTTTCTTGATTAGAGATGATGCAGGAGAATTGGAGGATTTAAAGATTGTTCTTGTCAAAGAACTTATAAAAAAGATCTACTTTTTGAGTATGGAGTTTGCTAGATCCAAGAGAAGTATTTGTCTCTCAAAGGAAGTATATATTAAACTTATTGAAGAAGACTAGTTTAATTATCTACAAACCAGTAGAAACACCTATGGAAGCCAATTTAAAGTTGCAAGTAATAAGTACAGAGGAAGTAGTGAATCGAGAGCATCTACGAAGTCTTACTTATCTTTTACATACTTGGCCAGATATTGTCTTTGCATTAAGTGTAATGAGTCAATTTATGCAATCACCTGGACAAAAACACTTTGAAGTAGTCTATTGAATTCTCAAGTATTTTAAAGGTACACTTGGAAGAGGTTTATTGTTTGCAAATCATGGCCACCTAAAGATTGAAGCCTACACTGATGCTGATTGGGTAGGAAGTATAATGGATAGAAGATTTACTTTAGGTTATTATACTTTGATTGGTGAGAACTTAATAACTTGGAGAAGCAAAAAGCAAATTGTTGTAGCAATGAGTAGTGAGGAAGCCAAATTCAAAGCTGTTGCTCAGGGAATCTGTGAGCTTTTGTGGCTAAAATGGCTACTTGAATATCTCAAAATTTCTACTTTAGTACCTATGAAACTTTATTTTGTAATAAAGCTATAATCAATAGCTCACAATCTTGTCCAACATGATACAACTAAGCACATAGAAGTTGTTACTCTTTCGGGTCTCTTTCTTTATTAGTTTTCTCTGAAAACGAATAAGGATAAGAGGGAGAGTAGAGCCGTCATGACTCTTTGGGGTCACTCTCGGATGGGTGGTTGAGAAATTTTTATGCTTTTTCTTTATTAAGATAGAAGTTTCATTGTCCTTTACACTACAAAATAGTCAAAAGCTGGGAGAAAAGGTGCATAGATGGATCCTGAAAATTTAAATAAGAGGTGCAGAGCTATAAAGCTAAGTGAAGAGGAAGAAGGAAGAGTGGCTTTCAAAAGCAAAATGAAACCTAAGGGAGAAAAGATCGTTGAAGGGTGCCTGATTGGGAAAGTGCTCAATACAAGGGGGGTGAGCTTTGAAGGTTTGAAATTTGCAATGCAGAAGGTATGGAAAACTTCACGGGAAGTTAAAATAGAAAGCCTAGGGGATAATGTCTTCATGTTTAAGTTTGGGATTGAAAGTGATAAAAGAAGCATTATGATGGGAGGCCCTTGGCATTTCGACAGAGCTCTTATTGTGCTCACGGAACCAGTGGGGATAGGGGATGTTAAAAAGCAGAATTTTAGTCATATATCCTTTTGGGCAAAAATTCATGATGTTCCCATTATGTGTATGTCAAAGGAGATGGCTGTGGAATTATGAGAGGTGATTGGAAAGGTGGAAGAAGTATATACAGATGCGGCTGGGGAGTGTTTTGGACAATTCCTAAGAATGAGAATTTCAGTAGACATCACCAAGCCACTGAAGAAGCTAATCGAGTTAGAACAAGAAGGAGAAGAGGAAGAGGACATTCCCATGAGAGTCATGTATGAACGGTTGCCCGATTTTTGTTTCTGTTGTGGAAGAATAGGGTACCAATATAGGGAATGCGGGCATTATAGATCCCAATCAAAGGATGAGCTCCTATACGGCCCATGGGTAAAGGCAACCACTGCATCAGAGAGATTAAAGCAGAGCAGGAGGAGAGAAAAATGGGATTCGGAACCCAGTAAAAGTCACACTTGCTCTCAACACCAACAAAAAAAGAAACAAGTAGAAGCCAGACCGAAAAAAGCAATGCCGAATTGAAGAATCGGGTGGGGATGATGTAGTGAATCGGATCCAAAGGAATACGGGTATGGATAATATGAGTAGACATATGGGAGAAACTCAGAGGGTATGTGAAATGCAATTAATGCAAGGGGCCTTAGAACACAGACAACTAGGTGATAGCTGTACGGGAATGCTTGGGAAGAACGGAATTATGGGCAGGAGAGAAAATCAGCGGGAAGGAAATTTTCAAAGTCAAAAAATCAATAAAAGAAATGGCGGGAGTTCAGAAAGAGGGGGGAATTTTGAGAGGTAGAAAAAGGAAATGATAGGGGATTTGTGTTGTGTAAATTTTATTGAACTCGCAAGCGCAAGAATCTATTGTAGAATAGATTAATGGTGACGAGTGTCGATCCCACGAGAAGGTGGATTTTAATTATATGTAGAATTAATTTTGTACGAGGATGGTTGGATTTGTGATGAAAGTGACTTAGATTATCCTAAAATTGGAATTTAAATGGTGAGAATAAATTGAATAGAAATTTATTGAAATGACGTACTTGGGTATCTGGATCCATATTAACATGCATTATGGGCTAAATATTCTTTATTAATATCAATTAAATCATGATGGGGGAATCCACACCTCATGAACCACACTCTAATCAATATAGTGCTAAGGGCTTATCATGCCAAATAATAATAATTTTTTACTAGAGAGCCGGTGTAACTAATACGGTATCTAGATAAGATTATTATTATTTGTCGACGAAAAGTCAAATCATCCACAAAAATTAGAGGGGAAAAGAAAATAAATTTACCAAATAAAGCGCATGACACATGTTGAGACTTTACCTTCAACCCAAGCTTGAAAAAAAATTAGCTACTCATAATTGAACTAAGGGCAAAATAGAAATTTATTAAAATACGTAGAAAATAGAAGATGGAGAAGGAATTACAGAAAATGGAGTCCAAAAATTGCGGAACGTCATCAGTCAACAGTACACGGTTTGACCACACGGGTGAACAGTAACACGGTTTGACCCGGGTTGAACAGTGACACGGTTTGGTTGAAAATAATCTTGTGTAATGCATGTACCGTACGCGAGATTTTTGGTCCACTGATATGCTGCCACGTCATTGATCAAGAGTGCATAAGAATTTTAGTCCAACAGGATTGTGACACCTCATCAGTCAATGCCACATCATCGATCCGTCTATGTGAACAGTGTCATGAACAGTAACATAGACAGTTCCGTACATGTGAATAGTACCGTATATGTGAACAGTGCCATTTTTCCTTTTATGCTCCTCCTAAGGTTTTCGACCGTCCTCAGTTCAAAAGTGATGTCCGTTTTGCTGTCTGATCTCTCGTTCATTGTGAAATGACTATGATGCTCCTAAAATACATAAAATACTTAATTATAATACAACACACATAATTAAATGACAAGAAGTTTAAATACATAAAAGTAAGGGTGTTAGTAAAACTTGAAGTATAAAATGACGATTTTTTCTTTTATAAATATACATTTTCTAACACTCAACACACCCCCCAACCAGCTTATTGCTAGTCCCTAGCAAATAAAGCGAAAACAAAATTCAAATCCAAAATGATTTTTTTTTAAACAATCATGTTTATTCAATCAGATTAATGATAGTAATCAAATAAAAATATAAGCATTATCTCCAGTCTAAAGAAACATCGGACCCACATCAACTATCCACATGAATTAGCCCAACAGACTTTGTCATAACTACTTTCAAGAATGACATGTCAAACCCTAAAATCTCACTGGAAGTAGTGACACTCTCATAAAGAAATTAAACCCAATAAAAATAGTCACTCCAATGAATGGTAATTGAGAGAAAATAATGAAGAAGTGATATCACATACTCTTACCAAGATTAAAGAAATATGCCCTCAACTTAGAAATAATACGATCTCAAGTCAAATAAAAATGCTAGTTAACCTAATTTATTTATTTATATTTTTTTTATGCACCACTACATCTTTTTAGCCCATATAACTAGCTTCTACTTCAGATTATAGTTTCTTAAAATTAAGAAGGACTTTTATTAGGACGTAACGTAGGCTAGAGACATGGCTAACAAAGGAGGGGAAATAAGGAAAACAAAGTGTATGTTTGAGAAAAATGCAGAGATTTTTGTTTTTTTTTGGAAATTGTAAGGTGGATTTCACCTATTATTGTTATTTTTTTCTTCTTTTTTTTTAAAAACAATATTTTTTTTTGCTTTTGTTTGGCACAACGTCACTGAACAAAATAATTATTTACATTTTTCTCAAACATAAATAGGTGATGGAACTTATAAGACATCGGGTAATACTCCAAATCGGAGTGGGTCAAGATGATAAGTTGACAAAGAAAATGTTTTTTTTTTGTTTTAAGGTTCAAAATGGTTAATTATGGATATTTCACAAAAGGGATGGCTAGAAAGGCTCAAACAGATCAAAGATGGCATTTCCATTATCTTTTAGGGCTCTAAATAATCTTCCATATTTAGTAGTTAGATGGGCCTCCAAATGTAGCAACACACTTTTTTTTTCTTTTTTTTTAATTTTATATTTTTTTTAAGGTTAACTCAAAAGAAATCTAAAGATCATGTATAAAATAATAAACTGCTAAGCTGTATAAAGATTGGGTAAAAGGGTTACTTGTTGTGCAAATTTTATTCAACTCGCAAGCGCACGAATCTGTTGTAGTATAGATTAATGGTGACGAGTCTCGATCCCACGAGGAGGTGGGTTTTAATTATATATAGAATTAATTTTGTAAATGGGTGGTTGAATTTGTGGTGAAATGATTTGGAAATATGCTAAAACTTAAATTAAAATGGCGAGAATAAATTATGAAATTGGAATTGAAATTGCAAGAATAAATTGAAGAGAATTCTATTGAAATGACGTACTTGGGTATCTGGATCCGTATCAACATGCATCATGAGCTAAATATTCCTTATTAATACCAATTAAATCATGAGGGGGGAATCCACACCTCATGAACCACGCTCTAATAAATATGGTGCTAAGGGCTTATCGTGCCAAATAATAATAACCTTATACTAGGGAGCCGGTGAAACTAGGGCGGTACTAGACAAGATTATTATTATCTGTCGACGAGAAGTCAAAACATCCACAAAAATTAGAGGGGAAGAGAAAATAAATTTACCAAATAAAGCCCATGACACATGTTGAGACTTCACCTTCAACCCAAACTTGAAAAAAAATTAGCCACTCATAATTGAACTAGGGGCAAAATGGAAATTTATTAAAATAGGTAGAAAATACAAGATGGAGAAGGAATTACAGAAAATGGAGTCCAAAAATGGATTCAGAGGTGCCAAATTAGGGGGGGGAGGCCCCTTTTTTATAGATACATCGAGTAAATTATGGCCATCATATTAAAAACAGTTTGGACGCTCAGGATTGCGCCACGTCATCAGTCAACAGTATGAGTGAACAGTAACACGGTTTGACCACGGTTTGAACAGTAACACGGTTTGCACACGGTTTGAACAATAACGCGGTTTGCACACGGTTTGAACAATAACGCGGTTTGCACAGTAAATAATCCCATGTGTTGCATGTATCGTACGCGCATTTTTTGTTCCACTAATATGTTGCCACGTCACCATCAACAGTACATAAGAATTTTAGTCCAACAGGATCTTGACACGTCATCAGTCAATGCCACGTCATCGGTCAATGCCACGTCATCGATCCGTCTATGTGAACAATATCGTGAACAGTAACGTAGAGAGTACCCGTACATGTGAATAGTGTCGTATATGTTTTTTTTTTAAATTGGAACCATTTTTCCTTTTATGCTCCTCCTAAGGGTTTTGACAGTCCTGAGTTCAAAAATGATGTCCGTTTTGCCATCTGATCTCTCGTTTATTGTGAAATGACTGTAATGCCCCTAAAATACATAAAATACTTAATTAAAATAAAACACACATAATTAAATTATAAGAAACTTAAACACATAAAAGTAAGGGTTGTTAGTAAGACTTGATATGTAAAATGACGATTTTCTCCTTTATAAATATGCATTTTCTAACATTCAACACACCCCCCAACTAGCTTATTGTTAGTCCCTAGCAAATAAAGCGAAAACAAAATTCAAAAATGTTTTTTTTTTAACACTCTTGTTTATTCAATCAGACAAATGATAACAATCAAATAAAAGTATAAGCATTATCTCAAGTCTAAAGAAACATCACACCCACATCAACCATCCACATGAATCAGCCCAGTAGACTTTGTCGTAGCTACCTTCAAGAATGACATGTCAAACCCCAAAATCTCACTGGAAGTAGTGACACTCTCACAAAGAAATTAAACCCAATAAAATAGTCACTCCAATGAATGGTAATTGAGAGAAAATAATAAAGAAGTGATCTCACATGCTCTCACCAAAATGAAAGAAATATGCCCTTAGCTTAGAAATAATACGATCTCCAGTCAAATAAAAATGCTAGTCAACCCAATTTATTTATTTATTTATTTATTATTTTTTTTATGCATCACTACATCCTTTTAGCCCATATAACTAGCTTCTACTTCAGATTATAGTTCCCTAAAATCAAGAAGGACTTTTATTAGGACGTAACGTAGGCTAGGGACATGGCTAACAAAGAAGGGAAATAGGAAAAATAAAGTGTATGTTTGAGAAAAATGCAGAGGAATTTTTTTTTTTTGGAAGTTGCAAGGTGGATTTCACCTATTATTATTTTTTTCTTTGAAACAACAATTTGTTTTTTTTTCTCTTTTTTTTAACTAGGCATAACTTCACCATACAAAATATTTATTCATATTTTTCTCAAACATAAATAGGTGATGGATCTTGTAAGATATTGGGTAATACTCCAAATCGGAGTGGGTCAAGATGATAAGTTGACAAAGAAAAGATTTTTTTTTAAAGGCTCAAAAGGGTTAACTATAGATATTTGATAAAATGGATGGCTAGAAAGGCTCAAACGGATCAAAGATGGCCTTTCCATCATTTTTTAGGGCTCTAAATAATCTTCCATATCTACTAATTAGATGGGCCTTCAAATGTAGAAACACACATTTTTTTTAGGGTTAACTCAAAAGAAATCTAGAGATCGTGTATACAATAATAAACTGCTAAGTTGTATAAAGAATTGGCAAAAGGGTTACTCTCCAAGAGAAATGATAGGCTCAAAAACTCACTTGGTATTTATTATGACATGTTCATTCCTTCAAACAACACATATTTGTCCCTGACATCAATATGTAGAGTAGCAAACATAGTGTAACATCACTTCAGACTAAAAATAATACAAATACTAAAATTTGAGAACTTCATCATGTCATCCAATGTTAAAACAATCACAAAATATTATTATTATTTTTTAAACAACACCCTACCCCCCAATCTATTCTAAACATGAAAGGAAAATATACATGCGGAAATTTGAAAATGATGCAGAAAAACTAATTAGAAAATGATAGAAAACGAAAATTGTTTTTTTTTTAACTTAAGAAGATGCGTTTCTAGAGGCACTACACTCCATATTCAGCCATCTTCGACTCAAAATATTTTTTAAAAATGTATATTTATAAAGGAGAAATTAAAAAGAAGAAGAAAAATGAACATCAAAATATAATAAAGAAAAAGAAAATATCTGAATTTTTTTAAAATTTTTTAATTTTTAAAATTTTTTTTTTGGTTTTTTTTTATTCAAACGATGAAGATGCGTTTCTAGAGTCACTACACTCCATATTCAGCCATCTTCAACACAACAAGTTAGCAACAGTTAGTTTCTACAACAAAAAATTAGTAAAAACTTAACCAAGATTCCACAATTGTCGACTATTCCCTCCCCCCAACCAGAACGAAACATTGTCCTCAATGTTTTAAAGGAAAGAAGTAGAGTTTAGAAGACATTACCTGCGTGGTGTAACACAAAAGAAAATTTTTGCAGGCGGAGAGTTAAATCTAATTTGTACTTCTTACTGCGGCTACTGTTACCATCATCATTTGAATGCTCCAACACAAAGCTCCAGGGGTCGGGCTCCGGTTTATAGGCTTGTAACATATCAAGTAGCTCATTAGCAGTGTGAGCACAAATAAAAAGTTTTTTCGCACTGGAAGGAATAAAGTAGTTTTTTATTGCATGGTTAAGAAATGCAAAAAAGCCATCATAAAAGTTATTGACATTTAACAAACCGATGGGTTTCTGGTGAATGTGCAGATGGGCCCAAGATGCTAGTGTGATAAGTGTCTCTAGTATTGCAAGATCTCCTGGAAGGAAAATAAAAGCATCAGCATGATTAAGCATTTCAGTTATTCGTTCTTGCATACCTGAGACGACTAACTCTTCTCCAGTCATTGAGTCAGACACACTGCCCAAAGGTTTTAGGACTCTAGGGATGATGCCTAACACTTGGCTTCCTCTGACAAAAGCAACTTCTGAGACCAATTTTGATAACCCTCGGTTACCTCCTCCATACATTAAGTGTAATTTTCTCTCTGCTATGGTTCGACCAAGATCTATGGTTGCATCAACGAACTCTTTATGTTTGCCATAGGTAAATCCGGAAAGCACACAAATGTTCTTGAATTGTCTACTGGGAGTAGCTGCCATTGGAATATTTCTCAAAAATAATTTGTGAGTGCTTAACATAAAAGTCATATTTAAGAATCTTGGTGACAATGGATCACAACTGTGTATGAGATGGCATGTCAGTGTCAAATAACGTGTAAAGCACATGACTCGATAGTCAAAAAGTAAACAGTAAAAACAAACAGTAATAAAATTATTAAAGACAATAATGCAAATGATAAAACAACAGTTAAATGAAATAAAATAACAGTAAAGTAAAAGGATATTTACAGGTAGTTGCGACTGTGGCTCACATCTTCCTCTGGTTTTACGTCCAGAAACGGCTTGAACGCCCTCTATGGGTTGAGGATAGGCTTCCTATCCAGTTTTCTTATAAACTGGCAAACAGGGTCGTTTATAGTCAGATTCTCGAGACTATATCGTGCATGCTCTTTCTGGAATAATGGTCATAACTGGAGAATCGCTCCTTGCACATATCCACTGGGATGCGTTTCAAGAGACATAAGGATATCATCCAATGACTCCTTATTCAAGCCATCCCTAATGAATTGAATCTTATCTTCTCTGTTATCAGACACCATTCCTAAAGAACATCGGTTTTTATTGCAACTCATTCTTGCACACTTATGACAAGCAACAGAAATTCTTCGAGCTCGTCGTTTTCTTGCATAATTTCCTTTACCACAACCAGGCATGTATGTAATAAATTTTGGAGGTAACTCACCTGCCAATCGTACTTTTGCCTCGATTAACCAACGGATGTCAGCAGGTATATTATTCCTCATGAGCAATCGCATGCGTTCGGACCGAGCTTTATAGATCGTAAGGAGGGCATTCTGAGGAAGTGAAGGGAATCGCTTGTGAAGCTTCGTTAGAATCTCGTTTCTGTCCATACCTTCGCCTCAGAATATCAGTTATTATGGGAAACTGAAGTAACCGACTTGATTGTCACGGAGTACCGTTATCTGTCACTTCACCGGGGTAACAAACTAAAGCACACAAACAGAAAAAAAAAATTAAAACGCACAAAGAAAATCAAAATCGTCCTCTTATTGAATTTACCTCAAGCTCCAACTGGATGTCGTAAACACTTCTCTCAATATTTCTGAGTTGGCTTTCTAAATCCTCAACATAGGCTACTAACTATGGTGGTTGTAGAGCCCAAATGCGATGTGTTTTACAAGATTGAATATGCCTTTTGAGATGAGTTTTGATACGTTGAAGTGGTTTAAGAATGTTCAGGAGGAACGGTCTACGTACGAGACTCATGATTAACAATGATAAGAGAAAACTTAATGGTAAAACAAACACACTTATGCAAAAATAAATTTCAATTAGCAAAAGAATAATAAAAAGAAAGAAAGAAAAATCAAACCACCGAAAAGAAAAATAAATCAATTCAAATCTGGTGGGTCACTCAAATTTATTTCGGTGTCTTCTCCATGTGGTTGGTACTCTAGATATGGCTTTAATCTTTGACCATTAACTTTAAACGTGACACCGTTCTTTGGGTCCTTAATTTCAATTGCCCCATGTGGAAAAACAGTATGAACAATAAATGGGCCAGACCAACGAGAGCATAACTTACCTGGGAATAGGTGCAAGCGAGAGTTGAATAAAAGCAATTTCTGACCTGGAGTGAAAGATTTTCTCATAATATGCTTGTCATGGAAGACTTTCATTCGTTGCTTGTAAATCTTGGCATTTTTGTATGCATCATTGCGAATTTCTTCAAGTTCTGCCAGTTGTAATCTTCTTTCTGAGCTGGCTTGCTGCATGTCAAAGTTGAATTTCTTGATGGCCCAATATGCACGATGCTCGAGTTCCACAGATAGGTGGCAAGCTTTTCCATACACTAGCCTGTAGGGTGACATCCCAATCGGGGTCTTGAAAGCCGTTCTATATGCCCATAATGCATCATCAAGTCTTAATGACCAATCTTTTCTATCCGGCCTCACCGTCTTTTCTAATATGTGTTTTATTTCTCGATTGGAGATCTCAACTTGGCCACTAGTTTGCGGATGATATGGGGTCGCCACTTTGTGATTAATGGAATACTTTGTCAAAAGAGCTTTGAATGCTTTATTACAAAAGTGGGCACCACCATCACTGATTATTGCTCGAGGGAATCCAAAGCGCGAAACAATGTTGCTTTTCAAAAACCCTATCACCACCTTGTGATCATTGGTTCTGCATGGAATTGCTTCTATCCATTTCGATACGTAGTCAACAGCAACCAATATGTATTGATGGCCAAAAGAAGGGGGAAAGGATCCCATGAAGTCGATACCCCATACGTCAAAAATCTCAACCACTAAAATTAGATTTAGTGGCATCATGTTCCTTCGTGTAATGCTCCCCATTCGTTGACACCTATCACATGAAGAGCAGAGAGTGTAAGCGTCTCGAAATATAGTTGGCCAATAGAAACCACATTGTAAAACTTTTGTAGCTGTTTTCTTAGCACTAAAATGGCCTCCACAAGCTTGTTCATGGCAGAATGAAAGGATATTCTGAATTTCATTTTCTGGGACACATCGTCTGACAATTTGATCTGCACAATACTTGAACAAATACGGGTCATCCCAAAAGAAATTCTTTATTTCTGCAAAGAATTTAGCCTTGTCTTGCTTGGTCCAATGCTCTGGAAGTTTACCTGTAACAAGATAATTAACTATATCAGCATACCAAGGTAATACTTCCACACTCATTAATTGTTCATCTGAAAAGGACTCATTCAATGTTAATGGCTCTGTAATTGTGTCGAAATGGAGACGAGAGAGATGGTCTGCCACAACATTTTCTGTGCCTTTCTTATCTTTGAATTCCAAGTCAAATTCCTGCAAAAGTAACACCCAACGAATTAGTCTAGCTTTTGCATCTTTCTTTGTGAGAAGATATTTAAGAGCAGCATGATCTGTGAACACAATTATTTTACAACCAATGAGATAAGATCGAAAATTTTCCAATGCAAACACTACTGCTAGCATTTCTTTTTCAGTAGTTGAATAGCATAGTAAATAACATGGGGAATCTGATCAACTCTTTGTCCTAATACTGCTCCTACTGCATAATCAGATGCATCACACATGAGCTCAAATGGTAAGCTCCAGTTTGGGGGCTGAATGATGGGTGATGATGTCAACAATTGCTTTAATTTTTCAAAAGCCACAAGACATGAATCATTAAAGATAAAAGGTGCATCCTTAGTAAGTAAATTGCATAACGGTATAGAAACTTTGCTAAAATCTTTAATGAAACTTCTATAAAAACCAGCATGCCCAAGGAAAGATCTTACTTCTCTGATTGTTTTGGGTGGAGAAAGATTAGAAATGAGATCTACCTTGCCTTTGTCAACCTCAATACCTTTGCTCGAAATGATGTGACCGAGAACAATACCTTGTTTTACCATAAAATGGCACTTCTCCCAATTTAAGACCAAGTTCTTCTCGATACATCTCTGCAGAACTAGTGTTAGATGGTGTAAACATTGATCAAATGAATCACCAAAGACAGAAAAATTATCCATAAAGACCTCAAGGAATCGTTCAACCATATCAGAAAAAATGCACAATATGCATCGTTGAAATGTAGCAGGTGCATTACATAATCCAAATGGCATCCTCCTATATGCAAAAGTGCCAAAAGGGCAAGTGAAAGTGGTCTTCTCTTGATCTTTTGGTGCTATGGGAATCTGATTATATCCTGAGTAGCCATCTAGAAAGTAATAAAATTCATGGCTTGCTAATCTATCAAGCATTTGATCGATAAATGGTAAAGGAAAATGGTCTTTACGTGTGACATAATTCAACTTTCTATAATCAATGCATACACGCCATCATGTAGTTACTCTAGTTGGTATCAATTCATTATCGGCATTCGTAACTACAGTGACTCCTTACTTTTTGGGGACAACTTGTACAGGACTGACCCATGAACTATCAGAAATTGGGTAAATGATACCTGCATCTAATAGCTTAAGGACTTCAGTTCTAACCACTTCTTTCATATTAGGATTTAACCGACATTGCATTTCCCTAGTAGATTTAGCATTTTCATCAAGGTGAATGTAATGCATGCAGTCTACTGGATTTATACCTTTTATGTCTGCTATGGTCCATCCTAATGCTCCTTTGTGCTCTTTTAAAACATCCAACAACTTACCTTTTTGGTCGTCATTGAGGGATGCTGAGATGATTACCGGTAGAGTACTTTCTTCCCCCAAAAATGCATATTCTAAAGTGTTGGGCAATGGTTTGAGCTCGAGTTTCGGTGGTAATTCTGATGATGGGATGAGTTTCTTTTCTGATGGTGCTAGTTGTTCAACTCTTGGCTTCCATTTATTAGTGTCCATGGATGATGCTGAGTCAAGTAGGGCATTGACCTCATCGACCGATCTGTCAATATCAAAATTCAAAGCAAAGTGAGTTAAACATGTTTGTAAAGGATCATCACTAAGGTTTGAAACAAAAGTGTCATCAACTAATGCTTCAATTAAATCCACATCAACAACTCCATCATCTGTATTGTGAGGTTGCTTGGCAATGTTGAAAATGTTCAGCTCCATAGTCATGTTGCCGAAGGACAACTGCATATTTCCAGTCCTGCATTGAATGTGAGCATCCGCAGTTGCCAAGAAAGGTCGGCCTAGGATAATGAGGATGTGCTTCCTTGAATCCTGTATTGGTTGAGTGTCAATTACAATGAAATCAACAGGAAAATAAAACTTGTCTACCTGGATAAGCACATCCTCCACAATACCACGAGGTATTTTCGTGGACCGATCTGCAAGCTGTAACACCACTGGAGTTGGGTGTAATTCTCCAAGTCCAAGTTTCATGAAAACTGAATAAGGCAACAGATTTACACTAGCTCCTAAATCCAGCAAAGCATTCTCAATTGTGTGGTTCCCTATGCTACATGAGATAGTGGGGGAGCCTGGGTCTTTGCATTTTAAAGGAATTTTATGTTGGAGTATAGAACTAACGTTTTCTGTTAAAAATGCCTTCTTTTGAACATGCATATTTCTCTTTTTAGTACACAGGTCTTTAAGAAACTTGGCATAAGATGGAACTTGTTTAATAGCATCAAGCAATGGGATGTTAACACTTAACTGTTTGAAGATTTCAAGAATCTCACCTGTGAATTTTCCCTTCTTTCCTTTAGCTAACCTCTGAGGAAATGGAGCTTTGGGAACATATTCTCGTGGGTTGGCTTCTTCTTTCTCCTCCGGTGATGATTCCTCAACATTCACAGGTACAATTTGATTTTCTTTTGTCACCGGCATCTTCACTTTGTTGTCGACTTCTTTTCCTTTTCTCAAGGTCATGACAGCTTTGACCTCTCCATGCTGCTGTGGTAAACTGGTACTTGCTTCATGCACTCCTTTAGGGTTAGGCACTGGTTGACTTGGAAATTTACCTTTCTCAACAGTCATTGCCAAGGTCTGAACTGAAGAAGCAAGTTGTCCCACCAAATTTTCTAGGCTTGAAACTGATTGGGCTTGTGAGTTGAAGCCCGCTCTCAACTCATTTCGTAGTCCATCAATTGTGCGGTTCTGTTGCTCAATCGTGGAGTGAGAAACATTCCTGAAATTCTGGAATGCATCCTCCCATGGTCTGGGTTGATAGTAGTTCTGGTTCTGATTGAATGATCTAAATGGGGGCTGAGAGGCTTGAGGATTTTAAGGAATTGGTGGAGCTGGAGCTGCTGGTCCATTCTGTTGGAATCCTTGAGACCATAAAAAATTGGGGTGGTCTCTCCATCCAGGATTATATGTGTTGGAGTATGGGTTGTAATTCGATGGTTTTCTCATTACACCTATGGCATTGGCTTGATCTGAGTATGAGTCATGGTCATGTGGCTCTGTTGATTTAGCAGTCGATAACGATGCTATTTGTCGAGCGAGACCTTCAACCATCTCCTTGACTTCTTTGATTTCTGAACTTGACTCGCCAATGTGAACCTCGTTTACTCCCTTAATCCTTCTAGTATTCCTGAGTGATCGACTCCGTTGTTGGGAATTATCTGCTTGTCGCTGGAAGAATTCCCAAATCTCTGATGTACTTTTTGACATTAGCTCTCCTCCACTTGTTGCCATTAGCCATTCTTGCACATTCGGCAATAATCCCTCCAAAAAGTATTGGCATTGGTGCCATTTCTCGTACCCATGATGTGGACACTTCAAGAGTAGCCCATTGAATCGCTCCCATGTTTCAAAAAACTGCTCGTCATCTCTCTGGGTAAACTCCGAGATTTCCCTGCGAATAGCATTGGTTTTATGCACTGGGAAATATTTATTTAAAAATTTTGTTACCATTTGTTCCCATGATGAAATGCTATTAGCAGGCAATATATTAAGCCATGAACGAGCTCTATCCTTTAAAGAAAATGGGAATAGTCTAAGTTTTACATCATCATCTGAAAAATTCTCATATTTAAATGTTTGACAAATAGCATGAAAATCATTCAAATGATTGTATGGGTCCTCATTTTCTAGGCCATAGAATGTGGGGAGACAATTTAGTACACTAGGTTTTAGTTCGAAACTCCTAGCAGCTACATTTGGGTATCGTATGCATGATGTACTCAAATTAGCTAAAGGACTGAAGTAGTCCTTAAATGGCCTCTCCTGTGGTGCTTGTAAATCCATTTTATTGTTAATGTTTTTGTGTGTGCGAAGTGTTTTCTCTAATTCAAAGTTTATAGGTTCAAGATTAGGTAATAATGACCTACGACCATGCATGCAAGAAATACAAAAATAAATGGGAACAAAACAAATAAAATAAAACTAAAGATGGGAACAAAACAAATAAAAATAAAGAAGAGGGAGAAATTACGATACTAACCTTATGGCGCTATTACAACCTTACTATAAAAATACACACAAAAAAATATGTGAAATAAATTAACTAAAAATAAATTAATGAGATAAATAAAAATTACAAAGAAGAAAAAAATAATAATAACTTGAAATTAAATTAAAGAATTTTAAAGAAGAGAAAAGAAAAGAAATACTAACCTTTAAATGTAAATTCACCTTTCTTTTTTCTTTTTCTTTTTCTTTTTTTTTGAAAAATACAAGAAAATAATTAAATGAAAATATTCACAAAAATTAATTATATGAATTAAAATTACTTACCTCCCCGGCAACGGCGCCAAAAACTTGTTGTGCAAATTTTATTCAACTCGCAAGCGCACGAATCTGTTGTAGTATAGATTAATGGTGACGAGTGTCGATCCCACGAGGAGGTGGATTTTAATTATATATAGAATTAATTTTGTAAATGGGTGGTTGAATTTGTGGTGAAATGATTTGGAAATATGCTAAAACTTAAATTAAAATGGCGAGAATAAATTCTGAAATTGGAATTGAAATGGCAAGAATAAATTGAAGAGAATTCTATTGAAATGACGTACTTGGGTATTTGGATCCGTATCAACATGCATCATGGGCTAAATATTCCTTATTAATACCAATTAAATCATGAGGGGGGAATCCACACCTCATGAACCACGCTCTAATAAATATGGTGCTAAGGGCTTATCGTGCCAAATAATAATAACTTTATACTAGGGAGCCAGTGAAACCAGGGCGGTACTAGACAAGATTATTATTATCTGTCGACGAGA
Organism: Citrus australasica; assembly: GCA_029618585.1. Classification (NCBI taxonomy): domain Eukaryota; kingdom Viridiplantae; phylum Streptophyta; class Magnoliopsida; order Sapindales; family Rutaceae; genus Citrus; species Citrus australasica. The sequence continues at coordinate 71,237 of JARCIV010000038.1, read as the reverse complement.
AGTCAAAACATCCACAAAAATTAGAGGGGAAGAGAAAATAAATTTACCAAATAAAGCTCATGACACATGTTGAGACTTCACCTTCAACCCAAGCTTGAAAGAAAATTAGCCACTCATAATTGAACTAGGGCCAAAATGGAAATTTATTAAAATACGTAGAAAATACAAGATGGAGAAGGAATTACAGAAAATGGAGTCCAAAAATAGATTCAGAGGTGCCAAATTAGGGGGGGGAGGCCTCATTTTATAGGTACATCGAGTAAATTATGGCCATCGGATTAAAAACAGTTTGAACAGTAACACGGTTTGCACACGGTTTGAACAATAACGCGGTTTGCACAGTAAATAATCCCATGTGTTGCATGTACCGTATGCGCATTTTTTGTTCCACTAATATGCTGCCACATCACCATCAACAGTACATAAGAATTTTAGTCCAACAGGATCTTGACACGTCATCAGTCAATGCCACGTCATCGGTCAATGCCACGTCATCGATCCGTCTATGTGAACAATGTCGTGAACAGTAACGTAGACAGCTCCTCTTAAGGTTTTCGACCGTCCTGAGTTCAAAAATGATGTCTGTTTTGCCATCTGATCTCTCGTTTATTGTGAAATGACTATGATACCCCTAAAATACATAAAATACTTAATGGAAATAAAACACACATAATTAAATTACAAGAAACTTAAACACATAAAAGTAAAGGTTGTTAGTAAGACTTGATATGTAAAATGACGATTTTCTCCTTTATAAATATGCATTTTCTAACACTCAACATTACTCTCCAAGAAAAATAATAGGCTCAAAAACTCACTTGGTACTTATTATGACATGTTCATTCCTTCAAGCAACTCATATTTGTCTCCTACATCAACATGTAAAGTAGCAAACATAGCGTAACATCACTTAAGACCAAAGATAATACAAATACTAAAATTTGAAATTAATTATGTCATCCAATGTTAAAACAAATCACACAATTTTTTTTTAAACAACATCCTACCCCCCAACCTATTCTAAACATGAAAGGAAAATATGCATGCAGAAATGTGAAAATGATGCAGAAAAACTAATTAGAAAATGATAGAAAACAAAAATAGTTTTTTTTTTAACTTAAGAAGATGCGTTTCTAGAGGCACTACACTCCATATTCAGCCATATTCGACTAAAAAAAATTGAAAATGTATATTTATAAAGGAGAAATTAAAAAGAAGAAGAAAAATGAACATAAAAACATAATAAAGAAAAAGAAAATGTCTGAAATTTTTTTTATTTTTTATTTTTTTCAAACGATGAAAATGCATTTCTAGAGTCACTACACTCCATATTCAGCCATCTTCAACACAAAAAGTTAGCAACAGCTAGTTTCTACAACAAAAAATTAGTAAAAACTTAACCAAGATTTCACAATTTGTCAACTATTCCCTCCCCCCAACCAAAACGAAACATTGTCCTCAATGTTTTAAAGGAAAGAAGTAGAGTTTAGAAGACATCACCTGTGTGATGCAACACAGAAGAAAATATTTACAGTCGGAGAGTTAAATCTAATTTGTACTTCTTACTGCGGCTACTGTTACCGTCATTATTTGGACGCTCCAACACAAAGGTCCAGGGGTCTGGCTCTGGTTTATAAGCTTGTAACATATCAAGTAGCTCATTAGCAGTGTGAGCACAAATAAAAAGTTTTTTCGCATTGGAAGGAACGAAATATTTTTTTATTGCATGGTTAAGAAATGCGATGAAGTCATCATAAAAGTTATTGACATTTAACAAACCGATGGGTTTCTGGTGAATGTGCAGATAGGCCTAAGATGCTAGTGTGATAAGCGCCTCTAGTGTTGCAAGATCTCCTGGAAGGAAAATAAAAGCATCAGCATGATTAAGCATTTCAGTTATTCTTTCTTGCATACCTGAGATGACTAACTCTTCTCCAGTCGGTGAGTCGGTCAAATTACCCAAAGGTTTTAAGGCTCTTGGGATGATGCGTAACACTTGGCTTCCTATGATAAAAGCAGCTTCTGAGACCAATTTTGATAACCCTCAGTTACCTCCTCCATACACCAAGTGTAATTTTCTCTCTGCGATGCTGCGACCAAGATCTATGGCTGCCTCAACGAACTCTTTATGTTTGTCATATTTAAATCCAGAAAGCACACAAATGTTTTCTTGAATTGTCTATTGAGAGTAGCTGCCATTGGAATATTTCTCAAAAATAATTTGTGAGTGCTTAACAAAAAGTCATATTCAAGAATCTTAGTGACAGTGGGTCACAACTGTGTATGAGGTGGCATGTCAGTGTCAAATAACGCGTAAAGCACATGGCTCGCGAGTCAAAAAGGAAACAGTAAAAAGAAAAAGAAATAATGATAAAATAAAATTATTAAAGACAATAATGCAAAAGATAAAATAACAGTGAAATAAATAACAGTGAAGTAAAAGGATATTTACAGATAGTTGCGACTGTGGCTCACATCTTCCTCTGGTTTTACGTCCAGAAACAGGTTGACTTCCCTCTATGGGTCGAGGATGGGCTTCCCATCCAGTTTTCTTATAAACTGGCAAACAAGGTTGTTTATAGTCAAATTCCCGAGACTATATCGTGCATGCTCTTTCTGGAATAATGGCTATAACTGGAAAATCGCTCATTGCATATATCCAGTGGGATGCGTTTCAAGAGACAGAAGGATATCATCCAATGACTCCTTATTCAAGCCATCCCTAATGAATTGAATCTTATCTTCCATATTATCAGACACCATTCCTAAAGCACATGGGTTTTTATTGCATCTCATTCTAGCACACTTATGAGAAGCAACAGAAATTCTTTGAGCTCTTTGTTTTCTTGCATAATTTTCTTTACCACAACCAGGCATGTATGCAATAAATTTTGAGGTAACTCACCCGACAATCGTACTTTAGCCTCGATTAACCAACGGATGTCAGCAGGTATGTTATTCCTCATGACCAATCGTATGCGTTCGGACTGGGCTTTATAGATTGTAAGAAGGGCATAATGAGGAAGTGAAGGGAATCGCTTGTGAAGCTTTACTAGAATCTCGTTTCTGTCTATACCTTCGCCTCAGAATATCTGTTATTATGGGAAAACTGAAGTAACCGACTTTATTGTCACGGAGTATTGTTATCCGCCACTTCACCGGGGTAACAAACTAAAGCACACAAATAGAAAAATAAATTAAAATACACAAAGAAAATTAAAATCGTCCTTTTATTAAATTTACCTCAAGCTCCAATTGGATGTCGTAAACACTTTTTTCAATGTCTCTAAGTTGGCTTTCTAAACTCTCAACATAGGATACTAACTCTGGTGGTTGCAGAGCCCAAATATGATGTGTCTTACAAAATCGAATCTGTCTTTTGAGATGAGATTTTACACGTTGAAGTGGTTTAAGAATGTTCAGGAGGAACGATTTAAGTATGGTACTCATGATTAACAATGATAAGAAAAAAAAAACTTAATGGTTAAAGAAACACACTTATGAAAAAATAATTTCAATTAGCAAAAGAATAATAAAATGAAAGAAAGAAAAAAATCAAATCACCGAAAAAAAATCAATTCAAATCTGGTGGGTCACTTAAATTTATTTCAATATCCTCTCCATGTGGTTGGTACTCTAGATATGGCTTTAATCTTTGACCATTAACTTTAAACGTGACACCGTTCTTTGGGTCCTTAATTTCAATTGCCCCATGTGGAAAAATAGTATGAATAATAAAGGGGCCAGACCATCGAGAGCGTAACTTACCTGGGAATAAGTGCAAGCAAGAATTGAATAAAAGCACTTTCTAACCTGGAGTGAAAGATTTTCTCATAATTTGCTTGTCATGGAAGACTTTCATTCATTGCTTGTAAATCTTGGCATTTTCGTATGCATCATTGCGAATTTCTTCAAGTTCTCCCAGCTGTAATCTTCTTTCTGAGCTATCTTGCTGCATGTCAAAGTTGAATTTCTTGATAGCCCAATATGCACGATGAACGAGTTCCACAGGTAGGTGGCAAGCTTTTCTATACACTAGCCTGTAGGGTGACATCCCAATCGGGGTCTTGAAAGTCGTTCTATATACCCATAATGCATCATCAAGTCTTAATGACCAATCTTTTATGTCTGGCCTCACCGTCTTTTCTAATATGTGATTTATTTCTCGATTGGAGATATCAACTTGGCCACTGGTTTGCGAATGATATGGGGTCGCCACTTTGTGAGTGATTGAATACTTTGTCAAAAGAGCTTTAAATGCTTTATTATAAAAGTGGGCACCACCATCATTGATTATCGCTCGAGGGAATCCAAAGCGCAAAACAATGTTGCTTTTCAAAAATCCTATCACCACCTTGTGATTATTGGTTCTGCATGGAATTGCTTCTACCCATTTTGATACGTAGTCAACAACAACCAATATGTATTGATGGCCAAAATAAGGGGTAAAAGGTCACATGAAGCCGATACACCATACGTCAAAAATCTCAACCACTAAAATTGGATTTAGTGGCATCATGTTCCTTCGTGTAATGCTCCTCATTCGTTGACACCTATCACATAAAGAACAGAAAGTGTAAGCGTCTCGAAATATAGTTGGCTAATAGAAACTATATTGTAAAACTTTAGTCGATGTTTTCTTAGCACTGAATGGCCTCCACAAGCTTGTTCATGGCAGAATGAAAGAATATTCTGAATTTCTCTTTCTAGGACACATCGTCTAACAATTTGATTTGCACAATACTTGAAAAAATACGGATCATCCCAAAAGAAATTCTTTATTTCTGCAAAGAATTTAGCCTTGTCTTGCTTGGTCCAATGCTCTGGAAGCTGACATGTAACAAGATAATTCACGATGTCAGCATACCATGGTAATACTTCCACACTCATCAATTATTCATCTGAAAATGACTCATTCAATGTTAATGACTCTGTAATTGTGTCAAAATGGAGACGAGAGAGATGGTATGCTACAACATTTTCTGTGCCTTTCTTATCTTTAAATTCCAAGTCGAATTCCTGTAAAAGTAACACCCAACGAATTAGTCTAGCTTTTGCATCTTTCTTTGTGAGAAGATATTTAAGAGCAGCATGATCTGTGAATATAATTATTTTACAACCAATGAGATAAGATCGAAATTTTTCTAATGCAAATACTACTGCTAGCATTTCTTTTTCAGTAGTTGAATAGTTCAACTATGCATCATTCAATGTCATACTAGCATAGTAAATAACATGGAGAATTCGATCAACTCTTTGTCCTAATACTGTTCCTACTGCATAATCAGATGCATCACACATGAGTTCAAATGGTAAGCTCCAGTTAGGGGTCTGAATGATGAGTGATGATGTCAACAATTGCTTTAATTTTTCAAATGTCACAAGACATGAATCATTAAAGATAAAAGGTACATCCTTAGCAAGTAAAATTGCATAAGGGTCTAGAAACTTTGCCAAAATCTTTAATGAAACGTCTATAGAAACTAGCATGCCCAAGGAAATATCTTACTTCTCTGACTGTTTTGGGTGGAGGAAGATTAGAAATGAGATCTACCTTGGCTTTGTCAACGTCAATACCTTTGCTCGAAATGATGTGACCGAGAATAATACCTTGTTTTACCATAAAATGACACTTCTCCCAATTTAAGACTAAGTTCTTCTCGATACATCTCTGTAAAACTAGTGTTACATGATGTAAACATTGATCAAACGAGTCACCAAAGACAGAAAAATCGTTCATAAAGATTACAAGGAATCGTTCAACCATATCAGAAAAAATGCTCAACATGCATCGTTGAAATGTAGCAGGTACATTACATAATCCAAATGGCATTCTCCTATATGCAAATGTGCCAAAAGGGCAAGTGAAAGTAGTTTTCTCTTGATCTTTTGGTGCTATGAGAATCTGATTATATCCTGAGTAGCCATCAAGAAAGCAATAAAATTCATGGCCTGCCAATCTATCAAGCATTTGATCGATAAATGGTAAAGGAAAATAGTCTTTACGTGTGACAGAATTCAACTTTCTATAATCAATGCATACACACCATCTTGTAGTCACTTTAGTTGGTATTAATTCATTATCGGCATTCGTAACTACTGTGACTCCTGACTTTTTGGGAACAACTTGTACATGACTGACCCATGAACTATCAGAAATTGGATAAATGATTCATGCGTCTAATAGCTTAAGGATTTCAATTCTAACAACTTCTTTCATGTTAGGATTTAACCGACGTTGTATTTCCTTGTAGGTTTAGCATTTTCATCAAGGTGAATGATACATGCGTCTAATAGCTTAAGGACTTCAATTCTAACAACTTCTTTCATGTTAGGATTTAACCGACGCTGCATTTCCCTAGTAGGTTTAGCATTTTCATCAAGGTGAATGTAATGCATGCAGTCTACTGGGTTTATACCTTTAATGTCTTATATGGTCCATCCTAATGCTCTTTTGTGCTCTTTTAAAACATCTAACAACTTACCTTTTTGTTCGTCATTTAGGGATGATGAGATGATTACCGGTAGAGTACTTTCTTCTCCCAAAAATTCATATTCCAAAGTGTTGGGTAATGGTTTGAGCTCGAGTTTCGGTGGTGATTCTGTTGATAGGATGAGTTTCTTTTCTGATGGTGCTAGTTGTTCAACTCTTGACTTCCATTTATTAGTGTCGATGGATGGTGCTGAGTCAAGTAAGGTGTTGACCTCATCGACCGATCCGTCAATATCAAAATCCAAACCAAAGTGAGTTAAACATGTTTGTAAAGGATCATCACTAAGGTTTGAAACAAAAGTATTATCAACTAATGCTTCTATTAAATCCACATCAACAATTCCATCATCTGCATTGTGAGGTTGTTTGGCAATGTTGACGATGTTCAACTCCATAGTCATGTTGTCAAAGGACAACTACATATTTCTAGTTCTGCATTGAATGTGAGCATCGACAGTTGCCAAGAAAGGTCGGCCTGAGATAATGGGGATGTGCTTCCTTGAATCCTAGATTGGTTGAGTATCAATTACAATGAAATCAACAGGAAAACAAAACTTGTCTACCTAGATAAGCACGTCCTCCACAATACCACGAGGTATTTTTGTGAACCGATCTGCAAGCTGCAACACCACTAGAGTTGGGTGTAATTCTCCCAGTCCAAGTTTCACGAATATAGAGTAAGGCAATAAATTTACACTAGCTCCTAAATCCAACAAAGTATTCTCAATTGTGTGGTTCCCTATGCTACATGAGATAGTGGGAGAGCATGGGTCTTTGCATTTTAGAGGAATTTTATGTTGGAGGATAGAACTAATGTTTTCTGTTAAAAATGCCTTCTTTTGAACATAAATATTTTTCTTTTTAGTACAAAGGTATTTAAGAAACTTGACATAAGATGGAACTTGTTTAATAGCATCAAGCAAAGGGATGTTAACACTTACCTGTTTGAATATTTTAAGAATCTCACCTGTGGATTTCCCCTTCTTTCCTTTAGCTAACCTATGAGGAAATGGAGCTTTGGGAATATATTCTCGTGGGTTGGTTTCTTCTTTCTCCTCCGGTGATGAGTCCTCAGCATTTACAGGTACAATTTGATTTTCTTTTGTCACCGGCATCTCCACTTTGTTGTCGACTTCTTTTCATTTTCGCAAGGTCATGACTGCTTTGACCTCTCCATGCTGTTGTGGTGAACTGGTACTTGCTTCATGTACTCTTTTAGGATTAGACACTGGTTGACTTGGAAACTTGCCTTTCTCAATAGTCATTGCCAAGGTCTGAACTGAAGAAACAAGTTGTCCCACCATCTTCTCGAGGCTTGAAACTGATTGGGCTTGTGAGTTGAAGCCTGCTCTCAACTCATTTCGTAGTCCATCAATGGTGCGGTTCTGTTGCTCAATCGTGGAGTGAGTAAGATTCTTGAGATTCTAGAATAAATCCTCCCATGGTCTGGGTTGAGAGTAGTTCTGGTTCTGATTGAATGGTCTAATAGGGGCTGAAAGACTTAAGGATTTTGAGGAACTGGTTGCATTGGTTGAACTGGAGTTGTTGGTCCATTCTGTTAAAATCCTTAAGACCATAAAAAATTTGGGTGGTCTCTCCATCCAAGGTTATATGTGTTGGAGTATGGGTTGTAATTTGATGGCTTTCTCATTACACCTATGGCATTGGCTTGATATGAGTATGAGTCATAGTCATGTGGCTCTGTTGATTTAGCAGTCGATAACGATACTATTTGTCGAGCGAGACCTTCAACCATCTCCTTGACTTCTTTGATTCCCGAAGTTGACTCGCCAATGTAAACCTCATTCACTCCTTTAATTCTTTTAGTATTCCTGAGCGACCGACTCCGTTGTTGGGAATCATCCGCTTGTTGCTGGAAGAATTCCCAAATCTCTTATGCACGTTTTGACATTAGCTCTCCTTCACTTGTTGCCATTAGTCATTCTTGCACATTCGGCAATAATTCCTCCAAAAAGTATTGGCATTGGTGTCATTTCTCGTACCCATGATGTGGACACTTCAAGAATAACCCATTGAATCGCTCCCATGTTTCGAAAAACTGCTCGTCTTCTCTTTGGGTAAACTCTGAGATTTCTCTGCGAATAGCATTGGTTTTATGCACTGGGAAATATTTTCAAAAATTTTGTTACCTTTTGTTCCCATGATGTAATGCTATTCACGGGCAATGTATTGAGCCATGAACGAGCTCTATCCTTTAAAGAAAATGGGAATAGTCTAAGTTTTACATCATCATCTGAAAAATTCTCATATTTAAATGTTTGACAAATAGCATGAAAATCATTCAAATGATTATATGGGTCCTCATTTTCTAGGCCGTAGAATGTTGGGAGACAATTTAACACACTAGGTTTTAGTTCAAAACTCCTAGCAGCTACATTTGGGTATTTTATGCATGATGTGCTCAAATTAGCTAAAAGACTGAAGTAGTCCTTAAACGGCCTCTCTTGTAGTTGCAAATCCATTTTATTTTAACTTGTTTGTGTGTGCGAAGTGTTTTCTCAAGTTCAAGGTCTATAGGTTCAAGATTAGGTAATAATGACATACGACCATGCATGCAAAGAACAAAAGATAAATGGGAACAAAACAAATAAAAATAAAGAAGAAGAAGAAATTACGATACTAACCTTATTACGCTGTTAAAATCTTTCTATAAAAACACACTAAAAAAATTCGTGAAATAAATTGACTAAAAATTAAATTAATAAGATAAAAAAAATTACAAAGAAAAATAACTTAAAAATTAAATTGCATAATTGTAAAGAATAGAGAAAGAAAAGAAATTATTACCTCTAAATACAAATTCACTTTTTTTAATAATAAAAAAATACAAGAAAACAAATAAAAGAAATTATTCACAAAAATTAATTTTATGAATTAAAATTACTTACCTCCCCGGCAACGGTGCCAAAAACTTATTGTGCAAATTTTATTGAACTCGCAAGTGCACGAATCTATTGTAGAATAGATTAATGGTGACGAGTGTCGATCCCACGAGGAGGTGGATTTTAATTATATGTAGAATTAATTTTGTATGAGGATGGTTGGATTTATGGTGAAAGTGACTTAGATTATCCTAAAATTGGAATTTAAATGGCGAGAATAAATTGAATAGAAATCTATTAAAATGACGTACTTGGGTATCTGAATCTGTATCAACATGCATCATTGGCTAAATAGTCCTTATTAATACCAATTAAATCATGAGGGGGGAATCCACACCTCATGAACCACACTCTAATCAATATAGTGTTAAGGGCTTATCGTGCCAAATAATAATAATCTTGTACTAGAGAGCCGGTGTAACCAAGGCGGTATCTAGACAAGATTATTATTATTTGTCGATGAAAAGTCAAATCATCCACAAAAATTAGAGGGGAAAAGAAAAAATAAATTTACCAAATAAAACCCATGACACATGTTGAGACTTCACCTTCAACCCAAGCTTGAAAGAAAATTAACTACTCATAATTGAACTAGGGGCAAAATAGAAATTTATTAAAATACATAGAAAATAGAAGATGAAGAATGAATTACAGAAAATGGAGTCCAAAAATGGATTCAGAGATATTAAATTAGGGGGGAGGCCCTTTTTTTATAGGTACATTGAGTAAATCGTGGCCATCGGATTAAAAACAGTTTGGATGTTCAGGATTGCGCCACGTCATCAGTCAACAGTACGCGGTTTGACCACGCGGGTGAACAGTAACACGATTTGACCCGGGTTGAACAGTGATGCGGTTTGGTTGAAAATAATCTTGTGTAATGCATGTACCGTACGCGAGATTTTTGGTCCACTGATATGCTGTCACGTCATCGATTAACAGTGTATAAGAATTTTAGTCCAACAGGATCGCGACACCTCATCAGTCAATGCCACATCATCGGTCAATGCCACGTCATTGATTCGTCTATGTGAACAGTGTTGTAGACAGTACCGTACATGTGAACAGTGCCATTTTTCCTTTTATGCTCCTCCTAAGGTTTTCGACCGTCCTCAGTTCAAAAGTGATGTTTGTTTTGCCGTCTGATCTCTCGTTCATTGTGAAATGACTATGATGCCCCTAAAATACATAAAATACTTAATTATAATACAACACACATAATTAAATGACAAGAAGTTTAAATACATAAAAGTAAGAGTGTTAGTAAAACTTAAAGTGTAAAATGACGATTTTCTCCTTTATAAATATACATTTTCTAACACTCAACAATTTGGACAAAATGAGCTATAAGGAAAAAATTAATGGGCCTCAGAATCAAATGGAAACCGAAATTGAAAGCAATGAGAGTGGGCCAAGAGCGGAAATGACAAAACCCGTAAAAAGAAATGGAAGTATCAAGCTCGAAATGTGGAAGGTCGAAGGGGAATAAAGGAAGAGCTTGCAAAAATAAAAAGACCCAACAGCTCTATGGATTGGGAAAGCCCAAAACCAAAGAAAAGTAAATTGAACAGCCTTCAAAACAAGCTTATACTAGAGCAGCTCTAGGAAGAAAAGGCAGTGGCTATAAGACTGAATATGAGAATGACGAGTGTAGAAACATGGAGGAATTGCAGAAGATTGAAAATGGGATATCGGCGATGGCTACGACAGCCATGAAGCTCTTAAGTTGGAACGTTCGAGGGTTGGACGAAAATCGAACGTTCTGAAAAGCCTAGCAACTCTTGCGGAAGTACAAGCTGCAAATTTGTTTTTTTCTGTGAAACAAAGATGACGGTGAGGCAAATGCAAGAGAGAGCTCATAATTTACATTTCCAGAATTGTTCGGCAGTCGGTAAAGAAGGTGTAGAAGGCGGATTGGCAATGATGTGGAATTCAAACATAAATGTGGAGATCAAATCGTTTAGTAGACACCACGTAGATGCAGTGGTTTATAGTAAAACATGAAGTTCCTGGAAGTGCACTAGGGTGTATGGCCATCTAGAATCAGACTATAAAAGGTTTACTTGGGAGCTGTTAAGAAGGTTAGCTGCTCTTTACTCATTGCCTTAGTTATGCTTTGGAGATTTTAATGAGGTGCTGAATGTAAATGAGAAGTTAGGAGGAAGAGATAGAAGGGACTATTTAGTAAACGATTTCAGAGAAGCAATAAAAGAGTGTGACTTAGTTGACATATGGAGCACTAGATACCCCTTCACATGGTCAAACAAGAGGTTTGGGGATCACTTAATCGAAGAGAAGCTAGACAGGTTTTTGGGAAATAGTAGTTGGAGAAATTATTTTCAAGACAAAGCAGCTGTGAATTTAGTCTCCTGAAGCTCAGATCATAATCCAATATTGATGGAGGTTTTAGAAAAAGGGAAGGAAGATAGACATGCTAAAAGAACTCTCTAGAGTATACTATGAAGATATGTGGAGTCCTTACGAGCGATGCAAGGAAATTGTCAAGCATGAGTGAATGGAAGGGCGTTGTTGGAGCAGTAGTAATTCAGTGGAAATGTTTAAGAGGATTTCGAAAGCCTCATTGGCTAAGTTGAAGAGTTGGAGTAAGGAGGAATTTGGAGATTGAAAGAGAAAGCTAGAGAGTTTAATGAACCAACTTAAAGAGCTAAAAAGTGGAGGGCAGCCATATTCGAGGTGGGGAGGAAGTTTGAAGACTAGAAAATCATATTGACAATATCCTCCTGGATGAGGAAATTTTCTGGAAGCAAAGATCGAGAGCGGATTGGCTGAGAGAGGGAGACAAAAACACGAAGTTTTTTCCACTCAAAAGCTTCGGCGAGAAAGGTAAAAAACAAAGTCAGCGATTTGGAAGATGGAAATGGAAACTTGATTAAAAATATGGAGGTAGTGGAAAAGATGTTTTGTGAGTATTTTACAAATATCTTTACATCAACAAAGCCTTCGCAGGAGCAGATAAATTCAGCCCTTTCGGATCTTCCAGCCAAAATCACAGGGGAGATCGTAGATTATCTGGAGCAGCCGTTCTCGGAGGAAGAAATTACAGATGCTCTTGCCCAAATGTGTCCAACAAAAGCACCGGGCCCGGACGGATTCCTTGCAGTTTTTTTTCAAAAACATTGGAACTTTCAGTTCGGGAACAAGCCAAAGCCAATTGGAGGAGATTAAAAGCATTTTTGGGTTGAACGTGGTTTCTAGCACGAGAAATATCTTGGCTTGCCTTCTATAGTGGGAAAAAGAAAGATAAGATTTTTCAGCGACATAAAACTGAGAGTTTTGAATAAGTTATCCAGCTGGCAGCATAAAAGCTTTTCTTGTAGGGGAAAAGAAGTGCTTATAAAAGCGGTAGTGCAAGCTGTTCCAGCTTATGCAATGAGTATTTTCAAACTCCCTCAAGCTCTCTGTGAAGATATTGAAAGAGCTACAACAAGATTTTGGTGGGGATCTTCTGAAAATCATAGATGCATACACTGGGCTAAATGGGAAAGATTATGTCATGCCAAGATAAGAGGGGGAATGGAGTTCAAAGATTGCTCCAACTTCAATCAGGCTCTCATAACCAAGGAGGGCTGGAGAATTCTGCAGAATCCTGAGTCCCTAATGGCAAAAATTTTGAAGGCGAAATATTTCAAGAACTTGGGCTTTATGGAGGCAAAGTTAGGATCAAGCCTATCTTTTGTTTGGAGAAGCATCTTATGGGGTAGACAAGTGCTGCACAAGGGATTACGATGGAGGGTAGGGAACGGGATGCAAGTGCCAGTTTACAAGAGTAATTGGATTCAGAATATGGATATATCTAGAGAAGTTAAACTACCAGGATTGCAACTGAATGCAATGGTGGCAGATTTTATTAATGAGGAGAATAAGTTGAGGGAGGATATGGTTGTTCAGCATTTCTCAAGTGAGGCTACAGAGAGAATCTTGAGGACTCCTCTCCCAAGAACTCCGCAGAATGACATTTTGATTTGGCAATTTGATAAGTAGGGTAATTATTCAGTGAAAAGTGGGTATCAAGTGGCAGTTAAGTTGAAGTCCCCAGGGAATCCAAGCTGCATAGATAGCTCCAAAACTCAGTGGAAGGTTATTTGGGAAGCTGACATTCCAGAGAAAATAAAAATATTTATGTGGAAGGCAGCTCAAAACATGCTACCAATTGCAGGCAACTTATGGAAAAGGAAAATGGTAATAGACGCAGTATGCCAGAGATGTTGGTGTCAAAGTGAAGATGCTTTTCATGCCCTATTGGAGTGCAAGGCAGCTCGTAAAGTGTGGAAATTAACAAAATTCTACGAAGATATTAAGTGGATAGCTCATCAGGACATGCTAAGTGTGATGCAATAGCTGGCTAAAAAGAGGAAGATAAAAGAGGTGGAGCAAATAATTGCAATCTGTTGGGCTGTCTGGTATGCAAGAAATTGGTTTGTCAAAGAAGGGAAGATGGAAGATCCCAAGGTTACAGCAGCAAGGGCAGAAGCTATAATAGAGTCCTACAGAAGAATTAAAGCGCCTAGTGCTCAAGGTCTTTTAGGTCAGCAAAATAGCAATCAAACATGGAAGCCTCCCCCAAAGGACAGATTCAAAGTGAATGTGGATGCAATTATTCATGCTTCTAAGTTAAAGGTAGGATTAAGGGCAATTGTAACAAACTAAGAGGGTAAAATAATAGCTGCAGCAGTGAAAAAAATCCATTTCAAGGGAGAAGTAGCCAACATGGAGGCTGAAGCAATGATTTTTGGGATGTATGTGGCTCAACAAAGTCATTGTATGCCATTAATAATTGAATCAGACTCCAAAGAATTGGTGGAGCTCTCTTTGGGCATAAAGTGTAGCAGAACCGAGATATGTTGGAACATTGAAGAAATTCAGGCAAAACTGAAAAATTAGAATGGTTTCTCCATTAACTACGTCTCTAGGAAAGGCAATGTAATGGCTTACTCAATAGCTAAGGTGGCATTAGATTTTGAAAATGAAGTAATTTGGCTGGATGATTTTCCAGCCCAAATCATGTTGTTACTGTCGAAGTTTATCCAATAGAAAGGCTTACTTTCTCTTTAAAAAAAACACATAGAAGTTGATCAAAATTTTATTAAGGAGAAATTAGAATAAGGCTTAATTTCCATGAGTTATGTTCTTACAGGAGAGCAATTGGTTGATTTCCTCATGAAAGGGTTAAAAGGAGGCAATGTGATTATCTTACTAAGGTTGGCAAAAAAAGTCGGGTTCGACCTAAACCCAAGCTGGCCTGGCCCCAGCCTGCAGGCTTAAAGCCCGCCTACATGGATTAGGCTTGGATATAGGGCCAATAATACAAAGACTACATAAATTGGGCCTGGATAAGGGCTTAGGAAAGTTTTTTAATTTATAAATAAAATAAATTTAAATAAAAAAGAAAAAACACAAAATATTATGTTGATTTTTTTATTAGTAAAGGTAATTTATTATATTGTTTTACTAATATTTTATGTTTTGGATTATTATTTTATTATGTATTGGATAATTATCTCTAATTAGAATTTTTTTACTTTATTAAAAAATTATTTCATATTTAATAGAAAAGTTCAGGCCCGGCCCAAACCTGTCCAACACTTTTGAACTGCTTGGGCTTGTCCTCAATAATAGGCCTGGAAAAGCCTGGTGCAAGCTCATATTTTGCCAACCCTTTATCTTACATGCAAGTTAGGAATGCAAGATATTTTTAAGCCAACTTGAGGGGGAGTGGAAAGATCTAGTTAGTTATCATTACTTAAATAAGTTGGCTTATCTAGATTTTGAGATTAGTAGTTTCCATGATATAAGGCATTACATCTTGTAACTTATCTTTGTAAATAGAAATGCTTTCTTTACATAGAATCTGTTGTATATTGAACTATAGGTTTGCAACTTATCTTTGTAAATAGAAATGAATATTAGAGTTTTATTCTTGATTACCTCTGTGTTCATTTTCTAATGTGGAAGATCCAAATTAATGACAATCACAAAACATAATTTCTATATCAATGTCTTCATGTGGTGATATATGACATAAAGTAATTGATAACTTAAGAAAATGATATATTTGTTATAGAAAATATGGGAGTTGGATGTATAAGTTGGAAGTTTTGAAATAATTTTAACTAAAGTCAACCACATATAAGACTTGTCTCACACCTAGTTTGCTCTGGCTTTTTTATTTCTTCTAGTCCTCAGAACCTAACCAACCAGTAGGAGCTAGTGGTGTTCATTATTGGCTCTTATTTCTCTCTTCATTAGCTTAGTCTTACCTAGAGTTGGCAAAAAGTGTCTTCCGGTCGTGTTCGTGTCGTATCAGTTTTGTGTCGTGTCAAATTTAGGTTGACTCAAATCCGGTTCATTTAATAATCGTATCAAAATATTGAGACCTAAACCCGACATGAAAAATAAATGGGTTACTGTTACGATAAATTCTAATGTTATTGGTGTCAATGTACAAGCATACACAACAAGTAATATAATGATGAGTATTCAAGATCATCTCCACATGGATTGATGTTATCAGATTTGATACAGCAATCTCAACAGTGCAGTTTTACTTTAATTAAAAATAAAACATGTAATAAAACTAATAAATTAATTGAAATAAAATGTAATAAATAAAAATACAATAAATAAATTTTCACGTCGTACACAAAGATAAAACCAATGAGAATGGAGTAGTTGAGTGATTAAATTCACTTAATAGTTTTGACTATTTTTCTAATGTTTGGCTCAGTTGCTACAGCATTTGCTACAGCACTGGGCAAACTCCTTATGTATCATCAGCTTCCACATGTTGAATATCTTATATTTATATGCAACTTAACAGCAATCAGTTGTTATGCCAACATAAAATATAGCATTACACGCTTAGGTTCTAATTACCCTACAAGGTGAATCTCTATGTCTAGCTCATCACTAATTTTAGATTAAGCATGATCCTTTTGGAATCAAGTTAAACTCAATCCAGGAAACTCAATCTAAAACCAAGTATTGTTTTGATATGTTCCACTAAGATAGACCCTTTTGTGGCTTTTTCTTAGCTAGTATCATTCAATGGGTGATCAGCCGAAATAATGAATAGAAATAAATACTATCAAAACAAAATACTATAATAAACATGCAACAACACATATATTCAGTCAATAAATCATCAAAATTGTTTATCACTCAACCACAAATAAATTTAGTTCATGGTTTGCAAAAGAAAAATAAAGAACAAAGTTTCAGCCATCAAACACATCCTCGTGAATAAATAAAAAAAACAAGAAAATAAGAAAACAAGAGAAGAATAAGAAGGACTGAGTTCTCGATTGATTTATGCAAATTCTCCTATTGTGCAGCCCCTTAATCTCTCTCTTAAATTCTTTTTTTGTGGTTTTTCTCTTTGGGTGATAGCTCCCCTCTTTCCTTGTGATGTCTGCTCTTTTTATAGTTGAAAATTAGGGTAAACAGAAGTCTAGGGCGCGTATATTCCAGATTAAAAACTGCAAATTGCAATATTCTAAATATCTCATGCGAAATTTTATATGTCGTTGTTTCAGGATTGCTACAGCAATGCCTACAACAACTGTATTGTTTTGGATTTGTTTCAATTCTTCTGTAACCAAATTCTTTTCCATATTTTACAAGCCTATTGCAGCAGCATTCCTTTCTTGAAATTTGAGTTTCCAATCACCTACAATTATGTACACAATCTAAGCACACAAAATTATTTTAAAACAACGTAATTTATTAAAAATAAACTAAAATGGATATTCATACAAAATAAAACTAAAATGCAATAAGAACGTGTCATTTATTCTCTAAATAATAATAATTTAAGTCCAAAAGTACCATGATAACTCTCATTTCATAGAGTTATCGGTTACCCAATAACTTGTTTAATATCTATATATTTAACAAATGTTATATACACACGCCCACACCCACATATACACAACCCCTAAAATATTACACATTTACACTATTAAAATTTTTAATTATATATATGTAAATAATATTATATATCAATATAATAAAGTATACATTTATACCAATATTTTACACACTTATATTATTAAAGTTCTAAACTTATATAAAATTTTATAAATAAAATACTATGTATATATCTACCCTTTAAAAAAATAAAAAGAGAGAATAATGTCCAAAATTTGAGTTTTAATAAAAAGAAAGAATCTAGAAATAAATTTAAAAAAATATAATCGTGTCCTTGTTCGAGTAAATAGGTCAAGAATTTTAACTCTAATTCAACACCGGAAAAAATCATATCGACCCGAATCTGACCTATTTAATAATCGTGTCAAATTTAACAACTCATATATAGAGGTGGCAAAAATACCCGCCCGGTCCGGACCCGGACCGTACCCGGGCGTTCATACCCGGCCCAGGTATGAAGCCGGGTCGGTCTTGGGCACCACTTGATAAATACGAAACCCGAATTTTATTAAAAAAATTATAAAATATATATTATTTTAAATATTTTATATTTATTTGACTCATTTATTATACATATATAAAGTTTGAAACACTTAAAATTTATATTTTCATGTCAAATTTTATTGAAATAAATTTAAAACTTATAAAATTGCCAAAAAATATATACACATAAAATATTAAAAAATATAAAATCCGGGTACTCGGATTAAAACTCGGCCCAGACCCGGACCGGTTGCATCCGGGTAGAATCCGATCATGACAATACCCGGACCCAACCCAGAATTTTACCATCTCTACTCATATATATTTATTCGTATCATATTTGTGTCAACTAATCTAATCGTGGCAAATTTTATGAGCTCTTATCCTGCCAAGTGACTTAGCCTTCCAAACAAATGTAACGAGCGGTCACCCCTTTTTACTTGAACCTCATGGTGAGCTAAGCATGCGGAATGCGGCTGCCAAAAGTCGATGGCCACGCACCCTTGCATAACAACAATGTATTATTTTATTGGACCTTTTTTTTTTGTTTGGGGGGGGGGGGGGGGGGGGGGGGGTGAGTTATAAAATAATATTTTTTAATTCTAAATTTTTGTAGAAAATTATAAATTTTTTTTTCTTCAGTACGCATCATAGTCTGTTGTATTTTGAATACTCAAGTTGAAGAATATATTTAAATTTCCTTCTAATGTTGGATCTTATGATAAATTTTTTTCTAAATTATAGTTTCATATCACTCCTCAAAAAAATTATAGTTTTATACTCTCCTCCTTCCCAACTACCGCACCTCTCACCAACTACCACCACTCTTCCAACAAATTGAAGACAATGACATCATCATCATACCAACAAGAGTTTCCGCAAACTCAGAACTTCGGCTTCTTCTGGGGTCACATTTGTCTTCTTCAGATTCTTTCCTAGAATGTCAACTTCCATCAAGCAACCTCAAGTCATCACTTGCAAAGGTAAATCGCATTTGTAAGCAAAAAATGAGACATACCCATCTTCTTGTTTTTCATTTTTATTTGATTATTATTACTTATAACTGTTGAATATTGTGAGAAACAGCTGCGGTTGCATGGGGAGCTGGACAACCGCTGGTGGTGGAGGAAGTTGAAGTGAACCCGCCGCAGCCGGAGGAGATTAGAATCAAAGTTGTTTGCACCTCTCTCTGCAGAAGTGATATCACTGCCTGGGAGACACAAGTACTTACTCTTGCTTTTTGGGCTTTTGCTTTTAGTGTGGATTGAAATCAGTTCTGTATCTGCCTTCTTGGTGCTTGAAAATTAAAGAAGCAAATACAGATGGGGAGTTTTGTTGTTAAGAATTATTGGGCTTCTATTGAGTATGCATCATAGTCTGTTTTGTACTCGTATTTTGAATGCTCAAGTTGAAGAATATATTTAAATTTGCTTCTAATGTTGGATCTTATGATAAAAGTGCTTGATTGAGTAGGATAAACACCTGCTTTTCATTCCCAAATGCATTTCGTTAGCAGGATGATATGCATTGTGTATGTATCTAACACAACGCATTTTGTTTACACAGGCTATATTTCCTCGAATATTTGGCCATGAAGCATCAGGGTATCTCCTACATCTTTTTCACTTGTAATTTAAACTTATTGGGTTTACTGGGCTTGAGGATAGTTATACTAATGTCCTATCTAAAGTGTAGGATGTTTCTGGAAAGCACTGAACTCTGCATAAACTAATTTTAATTGGACATTCTAAGAGTTTGGTCTATGAGTTAGATGCCATATATTGGGTGAAAGTTGAACATAAATGTATCATGCTTTTACATTTGTGAGACTGAGTGAGAGTCATAGCAAATCAGTTGTGTCATTGCCCGCAAAGTCAAAGATAGTTATGTTTTCTTATGCAATAGGGATTAAATCAGAGTATGTAAGACTTAGAGACTACGGATGATTGCTTAGTGTATGGTGCTATTAGCAGTTCAATAGCTGTAGATGGTTTAATGCTTCTTTTTATCTTATGAGAATGCATTTTGTATTGAGCCATTGGCCACAATGTTGTAGGATTGTTGAAAGTGTCGGACCAGGAGTCACAGAATTCAACGAGGGGGACCATGTGCTTACAGTATTTATTGGAGAATGCAAGACATGCAGACAGTGTAAATCTGATAAAAGCAACACGTGTGAAGTTCTGGGATTGGAAAGGAGAGGTGTGATGCACAGTGATCAGCAGACACGCTTCTCAATTAAAGGAAAGCCTGTTTATCACTATTGTGCTGTTTCAAGTTTCAGTGAGTATACCGTGGTACATTCTGGATGTGCTGTCAAAGTTAGCTCAATTGCACCACTTGAAAAAATATGCCTTCTGAGTTGTGGACTATCTGCAGGTAAAATTTCAAGCTATGCTGCAACATCCCAATGGTCTGAGACTTCTTTCATTTACACACGCAGAATGTTTCTTTTGTTTGTTTAAGTCAGAAAGTTCAATGAGTATAAAAAAATGTGGGCACATATATTTATGAGCGCTTATTTGTGTGACTGAGGATGTAATTCTTTGTCCCGGGCGAGTGTGTTTCTTAACCAAGACTATATTTTAGGTCTTGGAGCAGCGTGGAATGTGGCAGATATATCGAAAGGATCAACTGTGGTGATTTTTGGTCTTGGAACTGTAGGCCTTTCTGTAAGTATAGGGATAATTATGAAAATCCGTCTTTACATATTCAAACCATTTGCATTCAGCTATTTTTTAGGACAAATCTGAACCAATAATGTATCAGGTTGCACAAGGTGCAAAAGTCAGAGGAGCGTCTAGAATTATTGGCGTTGACACTAACCCTGAGAAATGTGAAAAAGGTATTTTTGGGTACTTCTGTTCTGTATTCTTTGATTTTCTACTACAAGTCTATCATAAGACTTTTTAGTTGATGATGGTCTTCTGTCATGCCTGCAGCCAAAGCTTTTGGAGTTACGGAGTTTCTCAACCCAAATGATAATAATGAACCTGTTCAACAGGTATTACCATTTAGTCTAGTTAGCAGCAACAGTTTAGCAACTTTTTAACAAAATAAAGAAAAAATTTGTATGAGTACATAAGAAGCGCATTAGTGAGACACAAAGTGGTTATCTCTACTTTTTAATCTAGTTCTTTTTCGCTCCCAAAAAACAAACAAGGGACTACTCAGCCTTATCACCAGTGGTAATAAGAATTCAGATCCTATTGAAGAAGCTATTTATAGTGTGTAATATGCAAGTATAACGAGGAAATGCAAACATGAGCTCTAATTTTGTGCCCTTCCATGTAGCATACTTGTGCAGACATGCAATTGCAGACACACTTACGTGCTGATGCAATACACGCCTGCAATACATAATTTAATAGAATCCTGAAGTTTGATTAACATTCTGTGTTTATTAACATTTCAGGTTATTAAGAGAATTACTTATGGAGGGGCAGATTACTCGTTTGAATGTATTGGTGATACAGGAATGATAACTACTGCTTTACAATCTTGCTGTGATGTAAGATCTATTAAATAAGCTGTTAATGTTTTGTTTTCTATTATAGGTGTTTTGTACACTACCTGACTTAAAACTTCTATTTGTTTTCTAATTTTTCTCTTAGGGATGGGGTCTTGCAGTGACTCTTGGTGTACCAAAACTGAAGCCCGAAGTAGCTGCACACTATGGACTGTTTCTAAGTGGAAGAACACTGAAAGGCTCTCTATTTGGTGGATGGAAACCTAAAACTGACCTTCCTTCATTAGTAAACAGGTATCTTAAAAAGGTAAGAAACACTAGAAAACCTTCTTGTTGGAATTGTGCTTAGTTAATAATTGCTTTTCATCTTAAACTGAAATGAAACAAATAACAATTACCAAGACGAAGTCGCGCAAAGGAAAGAAGAGAAAGAACAATAAGTCGAATTTGGTTCAAAAGGCTTCTTATATAATGGAATTTACATTCAGCCATTTACTGTCAAATATAAATCGACACGTCATACAGAGGCCTTGAAAGGATTAGGTTTGCTGTGTAGTTCTTCTATAAGAAAAACGTTAGCAAAATGAAACTATTTCTATCGGGTATATGGTCATCCTGTTGAAAATTCTGATGGAATATTGCAGCTTTTACCAGCTTGTTGATCTTCATCCCCTGCCTTTTAAAATGAGCTTATGGAGCTACGATGTTGTATGAGACAAAATATCTTAGGAATTACATTGAAGACCATCCTCAGGATATGGAATCTTTATCCTCTTAATGCTTAAAAGCCCAGAATCAAACTAAAGCCTAATGAAAAGCTGCGAACCTAAGTCGGAAAAAGCACTCACTAAGAAAAATGCGAAAACATGCATGAATTTATTTATTTTTCCTTTCCCTGATGTGTGCATTGATTGGGCTCTAGAACAATTAGCTTGCACTTTCAAATTGTCAGAGAACATGTGTTTTGTTAACGTCATGATGTATTATCATGTAGGAGTTCATGGTCGATGAGTTTATCACCCATAATCTCCTGTTCGAGGATATCAATCAAGCTTTTAATCTCATGAAAGAAGGGAAATGTTTGCGCAGTGTAATTCATATGCCGAAATAGTTATGTTTGGGTTATTGAAACCAAGAAATAGAAACCAAACAACACTGGTCAGATGGATGAATGCACAAGTGATAATGCACAGCATTTGTGGAGATCTATGAGAAGTATGTAGCTCTGTTCTTTTTCCAGAGAATTTGTTGCTGTCTTCTGTTTATTGTATTTACTAAGCCTCAACTCTAAATGTTTTGATGTATCCAAGTTAATAAAAATTGATAAAATATTTTCGTCAATGTCTGTTTATTTTCTCAAATTAGAGTTGTTTTTGTATAATTAGATTGAACCTTGAAGTTGAAGGAGGTGAATAAAATTTACTCTAATTGATTTTTATTGAGTTGTGATTACTGAATTTATCTTTTATTCGAGAACAAAAATTGAGTTAAAATAAAAAAAAAATGGATTAGAGTGAAAAAAAAAAACTTTTTTGATATTTGTCCAATAAATGAGTTAAAGAATCACTCTTATTGCACAAGGCAAGTTTGGTAGTTTATAAAATACAAATTGAGTTTAGTCAATGATGTAATAGACCAACGGTTGTGCTGTGTTGTAAACTAATAACATGATATCACATGATTAATTAATTGTGGCATCAAAAGCTCCTAATAATTTGGTGAAAAAGCATGAGTTCAGAAGGATGTTTGGCATATGATTCATCGAACAAGGCTTCCTCCTTAGCTGACCTACCTCCAATATCCAGGCTTTGTACATGTAGTTATTAGGTGAGGAAGGTGAGGACTTCTCAACCCGAAAAAGCTCCTTTGAATGACGAAGCATTTCTATAAAAGAACAAAAGTCAACAAGCAACTCAACTTTGTCAATAAAGAGGCATCAGAATTTCACCATCACCCTTCTTATTGTATCCATGCAAAGTTTTCAGATATTGTTTACTTGAAAAAAAAGTGGAAGCAGTTGTTTCTTCTTTCTTTTTTAGTAATGGCAGATTATCAGAAAATTCATCCAGTGATGGATGTTGAAGCTGCAGCATCAACAAAAGATAAAGGCAGCAGTTCACATCAACAACAAAATCCTCCACAACGAAGCATTCCAGTAATGCATCCAAACCCACCAAAGAAAAGCAGAAGCTGTTTTTGTAAGTGCTTTTGTTGGACTGTAAGCATCCTGGTGCTTCTCTTGATCATCCTTGCAGCCATCGGAGGCATTCTTTATCTTGTTTTCCAGCCAAAACTTCCCAAATACTCAATTGACAGCTTGAGAATAAGGGATTTGAGGCTCAACTTAGACTTGACACTGTATGCACAATTCGATGTAAAGATCACAGCCAACAATCCAAACAAGAAAATTGGAATTTACTACGAAAAAGGAGGAAAACTCAGTGTCTGGGATGAAAGAGCTAAGCTGTGTGAAGGGTTCTTGCCGAAATTCTATCAGGGTCATCAAAATGTAACAAAGCTAGACGTGGCCTTAACCGGCCAAACACAGTACGGAAGCACTTTGATGAAAGCAATTCAAGAACAGCAACAAACAGGGAGAATTCCATTAGATCTCAAAGTTGATGCTCCAGTGGCAATCAAACTTGGAAAGTTGAAGCTGAGAAAAGTGAAGATTTTGGGTCAATGCCTGCTGGTTGTGGATAGTTTATCAGCTAACAACAAGATCAGCATTAAAGCCAGCAATTGTAGCTTCAATTTGAAGCTTTAAATTTGTATCTCTTTTTCATTTCTTCATTTTTTTCAATTTCCCCATTTTTTTTGGCTTGGAAACTCATTTTTACCAGGTTCATGATAGCTTTTTTCCTCTGTATTTCCCTTTGCATTTGCATTATCTCTGTATTTATTTATTTGCCTTTCATCATATCAATGCAATTTTCTTTCATCAAAACACTGCAATTTCAAGATGGTTTCGACAGTAGCAAATGATGGTGAATTTCTTCAAAATTTACCTAACAAAAGCAACTTGCAGTGTAATTACCGTGTGGATTTCAGTTTGTTGAATAGGAGCATACGTGGTGGCAGAAAGAAAACAAAACATGAGAAAGTTTATAGTATCTAAACCATAATTATTAATTCTTTGCTTGTACAAGATTTCAACGGCCATCACAATCATTCTTCCCCAACAAATGTATTTAGAAACAAACCTTTCATATAAAAAGCTGAAAACTATTCTTCAAGATATTCCAATCTGTCGAATTGCCCTCACAAATGCTACATGAGACGTAGTGCATAGACAGGGCAGTCCAAGAAACAGACTTGTTCTTCTATCCCAGCTAAGTGAATGGGAAATCGATCTTGCAATTTCAATGACCATCGGACAGAAACCTGTTTCAATTTTTTATTTCAATTAGGGCAGGGAATTTGATACATAATCCTCCTCTTGCGATGAACTATACAGTTACAACAATGAGCAACCTTATCAAGCAAAACATGAGCAGAAATGCAGTGTAACAATCACGTGGGTACGAAATATAATATTATAATAAGAACTATGTTTTGTTACCTATAACAGCTCTCCAGGAAACCATGTCATTATACAGTCCCGATACCATGTATGGACTAATCACCAGTTAATGCCCTCGGTCGATGCTCAATGGTACAAAGAGACATCCCCATCTGTGAAACTGCTCTTACAAATGCCATATTGGCAGTCAAAGTTGGAGCACGCCAGTGATCACCAGTTCCGAAAACAACCTTGTTCTTCAAAGCCAGCTTTCTAGTGGTTGGAAGGCCCACCATGCGTACAGAAGGACTATCATGCACAACCCTGTTCAATCATAATTAGTGCAGTAAATGATGAAAATGATTGCTTTGGGATTAATTGATAGACACAACAAATGTACTGGTGCAACCCTAATCAGTTCAATTCATGATGTCAATTGAACTTGGAATTGAAATCACGACAATTATGTGTCATTTTCCTGTGCCACAATCAATCCAAGTATTGAAACCAAACTAAAAATCTAATCTGTCATGAGTTCCTGTTTTCTTCAACAATAAATTGTGAAAACAGTTGTAAGGCTTGTGCTATCTGGGTTTCATCATAGACAACAATGATATTAAGATTTGAAGTCAGCATCAAAGATATTTGATTTGGAGGAACATTATTTGTGGTCGTTGAGTGTTTCCTCCTTTGGTGGTATTTAACGTTGGAAGCATATAAAAACTGGAATCTATGTGAAATAAAGATACCTCAGATTGAAGGCAGTTCTTTGCAACTACCACACTTTCACAAGCTATTTTCAAGTTTATAGAGTCCAGTTGAATATTCTATTTTTTGTCATTAGTCCTTCGGCTATGAAACCAAACAGAGAACCAAACAGGGACTTTGCAAGGATGAAGACTAGGCATGGAAGCAATCTCATACTTTGCATTTCAGTTGGGGACAATTTGCAAAATTCAACTCAAGAAATCAAACTTGTTCTGAACTCTCTCTTCTTTGTCTCAATAAGGCTAGTTTGAGCTACCTTGGTTTTTTGGCATTGTCTTTACTTTTGACTTCAAGGTCTCCTAAACGTGATCAAATAGTTCGTATCAAAGGCATAGATAAGAAGCGTCCAATTATTCAAAAATAGCAAAAAGAATGTGTTTTACGCCACCAGCCTTGTTCAGATAGGAGCATTAGAAGTTCAGAATTGATTAATACACAAAATATCAACATCCAAATATGCAAAAAATGCACAAATATTGTGTTTTAGGCTACCAATCTTGTTTAAAGCAGGGAAGACTGGTTTAGCATTGATGGATTTACAGAATATTTTTACCATTTCTGTCTACGTAGATGATACCTATATTGCGTCTCTAAAACTATTAATCATATTTAGGACACCTCAAAGAGAAAAAGCAGGGATTGCAAAAGGAAACAAAGGAGCTCAAACTAACCTTACTACAGCAAAGAAGAGGTAGCTCACTGTTGAAAAAGCTCAATTCATTGACCTGAATTTTGGCAATTATCACTAACTAAAATTAGATAGAAAGGACCAGCTCAATGCCAAGCTTGGCCTTGATCCCCATCCAGTAGCTGTTTACTTTCAAAACCAATGTGCATGAAACAAGAAAATTACATTATTAAAATCCCCAATTTTTTTAATACTCCCGACTTCAAGCATCACAAAGGGCAATGCTTACATGTATTGTGGACTTAGAATTCAACGACAACCAAATTATGTAAGCTTCAGCGTTTCATAGTCACTTCTGACATCAATTTTCCACCCAACATTTTTCCTTGGCTAAATGGTTCAAGAAAGGTACAAGTGCTCAGAGAACTCACATGAGGCACTTCAGTAATTCATCAGCTCTCAACTTTTCATTAGGCCCTCCACACATCGACACTAACTCCTTGAATTCAGAAAGCACACTTTCACATATTATACCCTTTTTTCCAGCTATTACACCACCCAATTCCTTATCGATTGGTGTTTGAATTTCAGACAGTGCCTGGCAAGCAGTCAAGATAACCTTCGGTAAGCTGAGTTTTATATCATACTAATGCGTACAATCTTCAATAGGTAAAAAATAATAATAATAAAATTACGAGTAAAAAAGGATATAAGTTGTACGCGGAAGAATTATATATGGCAGAAAAGTAGACTTATTTCTTAACAGGACATTCAACAAATAATTGTTACTCAAAATTAAAAGCAGATAATTACAACCAACAATTACAAGCATTGAGGAAAAACAGTGCAGAAAAAGATGAACAGTAAAATACAATGAGGGGAAGAGGACAGAAAGGGAAGTTTATCTACATTCTTGTTAAGCAAAGCACCTCAAACTCATGCCTTTAAGCTTCATTTCATATGAAAAGCAACTTGACTATTATCACAAATCCAATGAACATACTAGACTGGGACTTAATAAAACTATCAAAGACAATAGATAAAAGAACAACTTCCCAAAACAGGTTGCACAGAAGATTGGACTTCTCAGTTTAATTTTAGAAATAATATTACATGCTGCGTATCTTTAAACAGCCAATGGATTTACTACTTTGCCCTAAGGTCGCAACTTTAAAAGCTTTTAAACCTTTATCATGATATGTCACTATATCAATAACTGATAATTTCTTACTTTGCACTCAAATCACCCCTTATATAGTGAAGTACACATTTTGTCTCGTTTCAAGGCTTAATTCCTATTCATATAAATAGAACTCAGACAACTCATCCATTATTCTCACTGAAAGACCTACCAAATGAACATTTTGCAATAACTGCCCTAAAATGGTGGGGTCTGTGTTACTTAACTAGTAAATTCTACTATTGTATAATATGGAATCTAGGGTCAAAACTATGCATAATACAAAATCTTGTTTGAGCAATGGAATAGAGCTACATCATTATGTATAGCCCATAAGCCATATATCATTTTGTCAAAGGCTGAAAACATCAGCTGAATAAAGACAGTGGAAGATAAATTGAAAAAGATTTAATTGCGTGAAATTGCAATCTTAAGCCAAGAACACAAGATGGAACCATTTTCCAGCATTTGAAACTTGATAACATCTACATTCAAACAATAATATAGATCATCAGAACTTAAAAACAACTCACCTGAGCAATAACAAACTGAGTGTTTCCCTTAAACCGCTGCCTCAGTTCGATATCTGGTGTTGCCAAAAGTTTTTCCGCACAACCGTTACTGATACCCGAGACGAGAGCAATCAAAGCTGTGGTATCAAAGTTTATAAGATTGCCCTCATTCAGCAGATGATCCAGCTCAACCTCACAACAGAATTTCATTTGTGATAGAAGAGAGCCAAAAGCACCACCCAAGCTTACTTTCTTATTCTTTTCTTGAAGAGTAAAACCCGGTACATCACCAATTGAGCGTTTAACACCACATTCTGAACTAGAAGCAGCACTCCCGCAAAAATTAAGCTTTATTTCAAGCATGCATGCATCACGAAACGATCTTGAAAGCACATTCACCCACCCATCTTCTACTTCCTCAAAAAATTCAAAATCCGACAGATTAAACTCAGCGGCCCCATATTCACCGATCAGACGATCATTCACAAACTCTCCAACTCCATTGGAGAAAAACAGAACAACTGAACAAGGTTTCAACGAGGGTGAAGACACAGCCGCAGCCAAAACTTCCTCAACTCTCAACTTCAAACCCTTAACCTTATCAGACCCATCCCATGAAACATAACGTGGGTTTCTATCTGATACAATAATCCAAACTGGTGTTTTATAAAGCGTACAAATTATATCGACATGTACAGATTTAAACCCATTCTTGATCGACTTACAAACACGAGAAACCCCAGTTATAAAAGGCTGCTGAAGAATGTAAACTACAGACTCAAGGTGCCCAATATTGGAACTGAAAAAAGAGAACATAATAAAAATTATTTTCAAAAAATAATAAAAAATTACAATCAATTAATTCAATTAATAAATGAAAATGAAGATTTTAGAAATGGCACCTTACAGGGATCGGAGAAGAGAGGCGAGAGAGATAATTGAGCTCAGAGTTGGCTAATTTGAAAAGGGTTTTCTTGCATGATTCTGGGATTTTTGTTGAAGAAGGTAATTTTTCGATTCTCTTGATCACGCCTTTGCATCTTTGCTTTAGTGCTTCTATTTCCTCCATTAGCGTTCCAGTTGAAGGGAAGAAAAGAAGAGAATGGCTCTTAAGAAATATTAAAAGGATAATTACACCTGGCCCCCTTATATTGTTTGCTTTTATTATTTAAAGCCCTAATATTTATTTAATTATTCATTTTATTATACTGTCGATGTTTAAACACTAAGTTATTTATTTATTATATTGTTGATGTTAAAATACTAATTAAAAAAAATCTTTTGGATTTTTTATTATTTTCTCTTATTTTTAATTTGGAGTTATGTGTTTGTCAAAAATTAAAAAAATTATATATTAAGAAATCATTTATATTTATGACGGTAAAATATGAGAACGTCTAAATTATAATATCAAGGATATAACAAATAATTTAAATAAATTAAAGACTTAAGTAACAAATGTTGGACCAAATAAAAAGAAAACAAATTATTTTGTATGTTCTTAAAGATTGGTGATATTTTAAAATGGCCTATAAATTATCTATCATTATTGAGCCCATTTCTTAATATAATATTCCACTTACATAAGCACTCCTTTATGTAGTAGAGATTTTTCCGTTCTGTTCCTTTTTTTTTTTAATGGCCTTACGTAATATATAATTTATCTCTTTAGGTATTGTATTAATAGTATATTAAATATTTGTAACTCGAGAGCAAATTTATTTTATAATTAATTTTTTAAAAAAATCTACTGTTATAATTATATGTGCTATAATTCTTAATCACTTATACCGTGTCAAGTGAAAATAGAAAGAAAAAACTTTAAAAATAAATTTAATGAGCTCAACTCCTCTAAAAATTGAAAAAAAAAAAATAGATCACTTTTAACAAATGTGTCACGCACATGACGTACTAACTGAAAAGATTAATTAATTTACAATCATGAACGGTGGAGATCGGATGGGAAAAAATTTAAATCTCGCGCCATTGCGATATTCGCTTTGTAGTTTGTACTTTTCAAATTTAATAGAAAAATCAATCTAAGATTCAACATTAATTTGGTCTATTCAACATCCCCTTTTAAGTTCTAACCAAAATTTTTAATTTTGCATGTTAAGTGAAAAGAGAAAGACAAGACTTTAAAAGTAATTTCATGAGTTTAACTCCCTAAAAAAAAAAAAGATCGCACATAGCATAATGCATCGCATACTCATTTTAGGGAGGCACATGATGTGCCAAGTGGAAAGATTAAATAAATTTACACTCATGAATAAGGATGGCAATTGTACTCACAAATCCATAAACTCATCCAAACCCGCCCGCCAAAACTCACTCATTACGGATAATTTTGTGAGTTGCGGGCGAATTTGGTATTACAAATTGAAACCGCATTTGGATGCGGGTGAGTTTGGTATTAGCCCAATATCCAGCAGATACTCACATGGATATTCATGGATATTCGCTAGACCCACAATATTTTTTTAATATTTTTAATTTAATTTTAATTAAAAAATATTTAAATCTAAAAAATATATAAAGAAAATATTGCAATTATGTAAAGTGCCAAATAATCAAAGTGTTTTTGTATGGTTTATTTTTCTTTAACTTAATGAATGAATTATTTCATTATTATAATTTTTTCTTCGAATTAATATTTGAAAAGTATTATTCTTTTTAAAATATTAATCTTAATCATTATCATAGGCATCATGGTGCTAATGATAGTGAATGAAATGAAGATATTCTCTTGGATCTTATGTTGAATGATAATATAAAATATAATTGTTATTTTTATATACTAGTTTGTGATTTTTTTTAATGGATTTGTGTATTTTATACTTAAATTTGATCATTTGTGTTGGATTGATGTTTAAATTTTAATTTTTCATTTATATTGGTTAAATTTAAAATTGAGTATGTTATATGGAATTTGAGGTTATTATTGTAAAATTATAAATTGAACATTTGTAATTTTAAATATACAAACCTAAAAAAAATCTGTCGGATATCATTGCGAGTTTGGTAATTATCAAAACCCATAGCGGGTGGGTTTTCTTAAAAAAAAATTAAAACCCGTTGTGGGTTAAGGATGAGTTTGGTAATTTAAATTTTGTGTGAGTTTAAATTTGATAATGGCAAACCCGTTGTGGGTGATATCCATTGCCATCCTTACTCACGAATGGTGGAGATTGGATGGAAAAAAAAAATTCAAATCTCGCGCCATTACGATATTTACTTTGTAATTTTTAAATTTAATTGAAAAATCAATCCATATTCAATTTGATACCGATTCGATTACCCCTTTCAACCATAAAAAAATGTTATTACTATAAAGAAACCATATGGGTAATTAGTCTTCGTTCTCCCTTGAATTGAGAACTATTTTCCTGGCTAAAATGATATTCTGAGCACATAAACACAAAACCTGGTATTTAAGGGTAAAAATTGGAGAAGAATATGAGTTTTATTTTTTTCCATCTAAATTGAAATAAAACTGATAATCGTCTAAATGCATGTCAATACAATTAATAAAAATGTTAAAAGATCTTTCAATAGATTAAGAAAATTCAAATAATGACAGTAATCATTACATCTTTCAAAGGCAATCACATCACAATGATCGATTAAAAATATTGAAAAGGTGCATAAAATAGATTTATTCATCGAATTGAAGTACATCAACTTCGAGAGATGTAGAAGCTAACAACTTAAATATCATCAAAATAAAACATATAAATTAAGACATAACACACACACACACACACACATATATATTAATCAAGGATAAAAAGGATTAGGCCAAAGATTGTTGTTGATGGTATCCGCAAATGGCTGCATCACTTCTTCCCCACCAAACCCGAAATGCTGTTTTGGAGGAGTACTCATCAAGTCAACAAGCCATTGCTGATTCTGCATAGCTTCCATGTTCATCTGACCATCAAAACCGAATGACTTCTCCACTTGTTGCGAGGGCTCCTCATTTGATGGACGAGCCATTGTGGCGATATTGTTTAGGGTTTCCATCCTCCTGCAAATTTCCCGAATGTTGTGCTCGATCTGCAAGCCCAGATCATTCAAACCTATCATGTTCATGTTAAGAAAAACATTTGATCCAGTTAGGCTCTGGAACATGACTCGCTCCATGTCCTTTTCGCGGTTGTCTTTGCGTTGTTTCTTGAGCTGTTCATAGGCCTTGGCAATCCTTTGCCTCAAGAAACTGTCTTGACTCACCATCTTCTTGCTTTTCTCCGTCTCCGGCATCTTCTTGAATCGCGAGAGCACGCGTTGGACCCCCAGAGGGGAAGGCCAAATTTCAGGCTGATCGTCATAGGGACTGAAAATGATAGCACACACATCAATCCCGCATAAGGTTTTAAGCTCACTCACCTTCTTCAATAGGCCTTTCTTTCTTTTCTTGAAGGTTGCTTTTCTCGCTGAATCATTAGAGATGTAAGCAAGTTTCACCTTCTTTCTTGTCATGCCTGAGGAATAATAATGGAAATTAAAAAGAGATAAAGTAATATGAAATTATTGTAGCTTTTTTCTATTGTGTTATCTTGCCCTTGACAGCTTATGCTATATATAGAGTTTAAGTCTTGAAGAGATGCCATAATAGCATTGGTAAGTTGTATATATCCTTGTTGTACACATTTATGACACTTAAATTGACAAATTATTAAATGAGGCGCTATCCTTTTTTTTTTAAATTAGTCTCTTTCTCGATAAATTCTAAATACGTCAAAGATGATACAACTAACTAATACAAACAACATGTATAAATGAATTTAATATATCCAATATTCGCGTGGTACATTTTCAAAATAAATATATGCATATAACAATATCATTTGTTTGTTGTGTAATTGACATAATATCTTTTATGTATTTTAGAAATTATAATTTTTTTATGTATATAATTTGAAAAGGAGAGTCATTATTATATTTTATGCAAATTGCCAATTTTTTTTTTAAATGGTACCGTAAAATTGCATTGATTATAAATTATTGAATCAACAGTTATGACGAAAATTTTTATCTGAGGAATATTGTGTAAAATTTGAATTTATTTGTCAAGATAGGGAGGTCTTCAAATCATTGCAATTATAACAATGGATTTGATGAAATCTAGGGCCATAGGCATTAAGGTGGTAAGGTCATTATGATTTAATTTGATGAGTTGGTAGGTGTTTTTTTGGTTTCTCTGACATCAGAGGACTTGTCATCTTATAAGTGATAGAATCTAAAATTGAATAATATGTAATCATTTTCATTACATACAGATAGATAACGTATGTAATACACATATGGAAGAATTAGTGTATTTTTGTTGTTTTTAGGAATGAAAAAAAATATTTGCATTCAAGTTCATTTATGGAGACAGAAAGATTTCCAAACATTCATAGTTGTTCAAGCAAAGATTTACTTTATTCTAAAAAGAGCTAACATTCGGTTGATATATAATATTATGTAGACATAATATATAGTTTATATATCACAAGATGTCACTCATTGATATGTCTGTAAATTTAGCACATTAATATTGATTGTTTTAAAGTCAACTGATACACTAAGTAATAGTTAGCGATAGGTGATAGATGACTTAATTAGGATTTTGTAGGTGCATGGATTTATACCGATAAATCTTAATTGCCACGCATTAATTTTCATATACAACTACAATACTATACTATGAAATAAAAGTTTTGAATGTAGAATTAAGATTGATAATGTTTGCTAAATATGTTTTTTAAATTATTTTCAAAAATAGTAAAAAAAAAATTGTAAACTTTTCATCAAAAGTCACCTAAGCTTCCAACTCACGAGTTCAACTTTAAAGAGTTTACTGAAAAATCACATCTTCCCAAAGCCCGACTCGTCTGTAAGTCCAGCTTTCGAGTTTACAGGTCCGGCCCATTTGACACATCTTGCAGACTTTAGGAAATAACATCGGAAGGGTGTGTTTGGTTGAAGCTCTAGGGCTTGCTCGGTACGGTATGCATAAGATTTAACAGACTTTTGTTATGTCTTTCTCTTTGGAATCAAAACCCATTAACGGTTTAGTGTTTTTGCAAACGCAGGTGAATTTGATTTGATGGGTACTGAAGAAGAAGTCTCAGTCGAGCAAGCGGCTGCGGCTCGGCGAGAGAGGCTCAAGGCTTTGAGAGCTGCTCAGGAACTGCTAAGCGCCGGGGACGATGACTCCGGTCAGGCTGATGATAATAATAAGGCCACTGATGATGATGATGATAATGATAACGAGGATGCTGAAGATATGTTAGTATCTTAATCTCATACTTAACCTACTACGCCTCTTGATTTGCAGTTTATATTGTGTATTATTATTATGCAATTTGTTGTTGCCCATGAAAATTTATGATTAGGTTGCTAATTTGGTTCTTTTTAGTTTAATTTTAGTTTGGTTGATGGTATCTGTTTATATGTTTCATTATGGTATAAAAACCTAATTGTAGGAATATAAGAATGAAAAATAGTTGATATATTTAATTTTTCCCCGCCATGCGTGTTTGTTGTCAAAGCATTGTTCCTATGTGAAATTGTTAGTGGACCCTGTGTGATTTGTTTCGTTCGTGTGATTCTCGGAAGTGCTATTTAATCTCACATCAGAATTTTTTTTTCCCTGAAAAGAAAAGAAGCCATCAAAGCATGTCGCATTGATATGTCTATGCGAATTCAATTTATTTTCATCAGAGCTTGACATGGGCTCTCACTCGCTTTCTCTGTTACTTTTTTTTCACCTGTATTTGATAGTATAGACAATTAGACATGTAGTATACGATGTCCATATTGCAGTAGAAACTCATGTGCATCTCTTAGTCTAGAAATCTGCTTAGATGTACAAAATATAACTTAACATGTATAATTGCTATTTGCAGTAATCTCAGCATGAAATTTAGAAATTATGTTCCTCATGATAAGCAGCTTCAGGAAGGTAAGGTCACTCCGCCAGAACTACCAAAGTTCGAGGACCCAGTTGCAGCTGCACCTCCACAATCAGAAAAGAAAGAGGTACCTCCCCCCCCCCCCCTCCCCCCCCCCCCTCCCCCCCCCCCCCCCAACAAACCCAACCCAAAAGCAGTGACTTGCGTGTTTTCTTTTGATTGTATCCCTATTATAAGTTTACCGTATCCTTAATTTGGTGGTTTTTTAGGATCCATTTGTGAACATTGCTCCGAAGAAACCCAACTGGGACCTGCGAAGGGATGTGCAAAAGAAGCTTGATAAGCTTGAAAGGCGCACGCAAAAGGCAATGTTTACACTTATGCGTAAGTGATTCCATTTTTTTTTAACATATATGACATAATCTTTAGGGCAATTATCCACCAACCACCTGTTTTTTCATCTTTTTTTCAAAAATACACAATTCTTTTATTTTTTTGCTGAAATCCACCTGAAGTTACATTTCCTTACACCTGTCCACTTCCATCTGCACATTGTTATAACCTTGCTGCACCATAGGAGTAAAATTATAATTTCACATGCGGGTTTACAGCCTTTGATTAGGGGGGGAGGCAAAATAAAGACGATGCCGTCTACACCCAACCCAAGTCGGATCGTCATGTCTCTATCCTTTCACATGCTGCCAGGTGGCAATTTAAATAACCAACGTGACCTTAAAACCGTAGCCACTTGTCAGCTTAACTTGGTCATCAATTCTTCTTCTTCGCGTTTGGAAGCTACCAACAGAAACCAAAGAATAGCATCACAAAAAATAACTGAAGAGTACAACAACAGCATAGATGCAAATTGTGGTGACTAATGGACGCTCCCACGTCAGCTTAACAGAGGCAATGGCGGTTTCGAGAGTGAAGCATCTGTTGTTAACGACGGAGTAAGTGGAGTTAATGGTGGTTATAGCGGCGATGAGAGAGAAGAGATAGGAGGGAAAGAAATGGAGAAATTTGAGGCGGAGGAGGGAGAGGCCGTTGGCACGTGAATCTTGCCACACGTGTCTTGATTTGAAGCGTGTGGGGGCATAGTCGCCGAGCCCTTTGAGGCTGTAGATGTGATTTTTGATGGCATGGCAGGAGAAGGAAAGGGAGAAGTTGAGAAATAATAGAGGCAGCACGGTGAGGGTATTTTTAATATTGTAATTTGGAAAGTGATAGCATATAAAACTGTAACTTTACATTCGGGGGTAAAAAGGTCATTTGTTGAATATTCCGTTAATTCTCTTAATGATATGCAAACGGAGTTGGAGGGGTGCAAGAAAATGTAACTTCGGGTGCAGTTCAGCTAAAAAAAAAAATTGTATTTTTGAAAAGCACGAAAAAACAAGTGGTTGGTGTATAATTGCCCTAATCTTAAATGTGTTCACACTTGCAAACATTGTTTTTTTTTTTTTTTAATCCACATTGCATATGATGGTTTAATGGAATGGTATGTTTGATATTCTTCCCTCATTATATTGGTTGCTAATTTCATTAAGCGAGATTACTTTTTTATTCTTATGCCTTTGTTATACTAGAATCTCGTCTATGACCCTTTCACGCCTACTATGGACTTTGACTCATGAGCTTCCTTGGTCTTTCTTTTTTTTTCCCGTCCAGAATAATAACATAAATCCCTAACCATATGTAATGGGTACTGAACTAATGACTGCTATTAGGCCCTACACCTTTAATAGTGAGTAAAGTTTCATGAGATGTAATATTCCAAGGAGACGGTATCAAGCCTCTTTCTTGGAAATCTAGAGTTACACCATTGTTTGAGCAAACATATTGTGCATATTTGGCTTCTTATTCAGGTTGGATTTGATTGAAAAATTAACTTCTACATATGGGACAGTTTCCTCAATTACAAAAAAATATTGAGGAAAGAAGAAAACCTGCTTAAAGAAACAACTGAAGTAATTAATCAGATTGAAATAGATCTTAGGGGTGTTTGGTGACAGTTAAATATTCTGGGATTGGATTAGTTTAGGGTAGAATAATACCAATCCTACTTTTGGTGCCAAAAGTAGTATAGGATAAGTAATCCTAACGTGAACAGTTTAAAAATCTGTACCAAGGGGACCCTTGGATAAAAAATTTAGAGCTAAAAATTATCCTAACATGCAATCATGGGATAAGAGATTCTTTTTTCTCTTGCTTCCGCCATGGCCGCAGCAAACTGCTAGACCAATTTCTCTTCATAAGCTTCAACTTTTGCTTGTTCAAGGTGGATTGCTTTAAGCGAAAGCATATATGGCCACTGAATGCTTTAGCTATGAAACTTAAGGTGGATTGATGATTGGAACTGAAGACTGAAATTTAATTAATGAAATCAATTGATTAAAGAATTAAAGCTCTTTAGTGTTTCTTGCAAAAATTCCCCAAATTGTCAACCTCAATTAGACTCGAAACATAATCAAACCACAATTGGAAAAAAAAAATAGCAATTCTTGTT
The DNA here is from genome assembly GCA_029618585.1 of Citrus australasica. Taxonomy (NCBI): domain Eukaryota; kingdom Viridiplantae; phylum Streptophyta; class Magnoliopsida; order Sapindales; family Rutaceae; genus Citrus; species Citrus australasica. The sequence continues at coordinate 33,947 of JARCIV010000038.1, read as the reverse complement.
TCAGGGTCATTTTGTCAAACATTGGTTGGGCATGCTCTATTCATGTTTCGCTACTGAGCATTTGATCCAGGACTGCAAATTGCTCTTGAATCCTATATACCCCTCTCCTGCATTAACCTTAATCGGTAGAAAATTTTCCAACGACACGACAACAGTTGTAACCTGTAGGTTTGTAGCTAATTAACTGATGCTTTTTGGTCATTAGCTAATTATATAGAGAAGAGGAAGAAATGAGAAAAAAAGAAAATAGATGAAAGGCAAGAGAAGTATTAAGAAAGAGGAAAACAAAAAGATTTTTAGAATATTTCTTCTTTTTTTCTTTCTCATTTTTCTTTAAGATATATTAGTGATTAGCTAATCCAATGACATACCTAAACAGAGGACAAAATTATTTAGAGTTCAATTCAATGTTGCACCAAACACAGTATGAGGTTAATATCTAACCCATTCCATCCCATACTATCCCATCCCATACTATCACATCCTATCCTATCATATTTCATCCTACCTCATCCTATCCAATCATGCATACCAAACAGCCCCTTAATGTCTCCGGTAATCTTGTCCTTTGGGGCAGAATGGAGGAAAAAATTTTCCCCTTGCGACTTTGTAAGTGACAGTATGTGATTCATTGTCCTTTAAAGTTGTTGAGTTTCAGGGCTTTATTTTGACCATAATCCTCCTTTCCCCGACAAGCTACAAGCCAGGTATTTATTCTGGCTGGACACAAACAATGCATGTCTATGATGGGCATGGATAACCCTTACCTGTACTGAGCCCCAGAAACAGCCATCTTCCATCTCTACACTGATGCCTTTTTGGTCCAGTGGGGTTTAGGCATAAGCTTCCTGGTAGCCTCCCCTCTGGAGATCTTGCACTTTTAAAAGATCCCTTTTCAGTTTTGGTTATATAATTACCTCATTTGTTTACGGATGCTTGCTTTTTGTTGTTGCCCAAGTTTCCGGTGATATGGTCTAAAACATTTCGTCCCTTGAAGAAACTAAACATTACAACTCCATGAATTCATGTGAAATTTGTTTTTACTGAGTTCACTGCCTTTTTCCACAGAGCAACAAGAAAAGGAAAAGCTGACGGCTGAAAATGAAGAAGGAAGTAGAATGGAAGATTAGAATTAGACCATGCTCAAGGGAGCAAAGATTCTGTTGAAGGAAGACTTCTGATTGTCAAGAGATGATTGAAAACCGTAGATATTTGGCCAATCAGAAAGAAAAACTCTGCATTTTTGCCAAAAAAATGGGTTTATATCGTTCAGTTGTGAATCAGTTGATACCAGACTTCTTAAGATGCCTGATTTCTGTTGCAGGAGATTATGTTCTAAGTTTCAAAAATGCTTTTATGTTTAAACGAGGAAAGTAGATTATGGCATGCAGTACAGGCTATACATGAACACTGTCTAGATTCTGATATTAGAGATTAAATACAATTACAGAAGTTTAAATGTAAGCGATTGTTGCAAGTATTAGCATATCTTTGGTTATTGCAACTTACATCTCTGCCATTGACTACTTCATGAAACTATAGTAGTCCCACTGTTCTACAATCCGTAACTTAATATCAAATTGGTAAAGTTACTGGCAACCGAGTAGGAAGTGCTACATCAATGCAACAATTGACAATGCTTCATTATTATAACTAGTTTGTATTAGTGGATTCGGTATAGAAGTTTTGCATCCATAGCATTACTCCTGTTTCTAATGTGCATTTTCCAAATGGGATGTTATGAGTATCGTATAGAAATGGCATAAAACACAGCCTTTTTCGTATAGAAATGACGTTATGAGTATCAATAAAACAAAACTGCATATATCCAGAAACTAACAAAATTTCATTTAGTCAAATGTTCTCTCGAGTGAGTTGCTAAAGAAATAGAACTTCCCTTCTCCAAACAGGCACTTTACAAAACCATTCATATTACTCGGCTAATGAGAATGGGGTCAGTGTGCAAACAGAGCAATATTTGCAGACTGATTTGGAGATTAGAGAAGTTAATCAGGGAAAATGGAAAAGAGCACCATCTATTACAGTGGTTATTTTACATACAAGGACTGGTACAAGATCTTTTTAGCATACAATTCGCATATTTTCTTGGCTCATTTCTGTAAAACAGAACCCGTATACACATTTTCACGGAATTGGCAACGATATGCATCGCATTGCTAGAAAGTGCCAATTTACCCACACAGGGAAGTTGTACAAGATTTTTTCATAGGATGAGTCATTATTTTTATGGAGAAAAAGAAAAGGCACAAGAGATTGGAAAGGGAAAGAAAAAGAAAAGAGAAGATATGGAAAAAGATAACTGAACATAATGAACATTCGATACACACACAAGTGAAGAATAGTCCACCTGCTTTTGATTTCTGACTGGCTGTTCTGTGCTTGAGAATAGCCAAATGTATAACCACAACTATAAATTTTACCATTCACGCAGTTTATCCTCTGTCACCCTTGGGTTGGTTGGCACCGGCTTGCCCCCTATTCATGTTCTCGTCAGTCCAGGAAGGGTGCACTGGCGGAAGTTGAAATTCATCAGGTTTTAGGGCCAAAGCAAAGTCAGGCAAAGTTGGCGCAGTCTCCATGATTCTGTAGTTAAAATAACCATTATCCCAGAGAACAGTTCACCGTTAGATCCTTTGCCAATGATAAAATAGTTTCATAGACAAATAATATTTATTCATCTAGTGCTTTATGAAAACTTACTTTTCGTAGGAGTACAAGTCTCGATTTATCCGGACCTTGCTTGAAGTATCTTTAGGAATTTTCTCAGACAGATACTTCATGGTTCCCCAAAGTGGAGGATTTCTATCCAACACCAAGAATGATGTTATTGTATCAGTATGAGTATGTTCTAAAGGACTACATACTTCAGGATATGTACATAAGAGAGCATCCAATAAACATAAAATTACAAATAAACATATATATAATCTTTTTTCAATTTTTACTTCTAAATATGAGGTTACTTTGGACAACTGTTCCTAATAACCTTTACATTCAATAACCACCTTGTCACAAAAGCTGACCTTACCGCGTGCTAAATTTTCAATTAACAGAATCAGAGGATCCTAAGATTGAATTCAAGTCCTTTTTGACCAAAGATGTTTAGCCCCTACGAGAGCTAAACTAAGTGGTTTTCAAGTAATTTTATTTAACTGACCACCCAAGTTCAAATTTTGGAGGAGATAAGGAATTAAAAAATAGATTTGGGCTTTGCCACTCCCCCACCACCTTTTTGAAATAGAACTCAACAATAAGATGTGAGTTGTAACAGCGGCTGATCAAGACAGAAATAAGGCGAGGAGACTGAAAGCACCTTCCAAGAAGAAATGAAATGAGGCAAAAACCCATAGAAGCATGTTTGCAATGTTTTCAATCAATAAGGTCCAACATTCTTTTTAGAATAATATTTCCCACTTATCAATAAAAGTATAGTTCATTCAATGAAGCTAGAAAAGAAAGGAGGAGGACATTAAAGATGCCCAAATCAAACGCTTCCAAGTAGACCAATGAGTGGTAAGCACTATTTCCCACATTTTTGATGATGAGCATCCTTTGGCACCCAATTATATGAATAAGAAGAATCCTTGTCATCCAAAAATATCTGACACTATCTGAGGTACTTAAGAGACAGAATTTGGAAAATGATTGAAGTGTTTTCAAAACATACTCTACTTTCTATTGCTGCTACTACTTTGCAATGAAAATAGAAGCGTACTAGTGCTTAAGTAAGATAATTAGTTTTTTATAAATTAAACTACATGACCCATCTACAATTAAAATATAAAGGGAAAAAAAAAGAATAATGCCGTTAGTAGAATACCTTGATAAAGGAGGAGCTGCATTAAATGCCTCACATGCCTTCTTACTTTCTTTAAAATACTCATCTGCAGCTTGCAGAGCAGCTACAGCCATGCCATGAAATTTCTCTGTGTTTCCTTCATCAAGGATCAAACCATGGTAATAATACGCTGCAGCCTGAAGGGCAGGGGAAAATAAGAGAAAGTAATTTTAAAAGTAACATTAATTAGCTGGACAAGTGCAAAATAAGAGCTCAAAATTTATAAGGATATGATGGTAGCAGCAGAAGGAACCAGGTTTGGTCCACTAATACTATGAGAATATTAAGTAGCTGAGGAAGTTCAGATCAAATACACCAAAGTAACTGGTTAAATGGAATATCTTGTCAAACCATATCACCTTAACAACTTAAGCCTTAAAACAATAAAACATAATAGAAACCTAAATACTTGGCTTCTAACATCAATTCCACTTTCACCTTCTGCCATAGACTTACAAGCACACATCTACTTGGTGAAAAAATCAAATGATTACCAGAAAATTGGACTAAAAAACATACAGATGGGAAATTTTTGCAATTTTGCAAGCAAGTCCAAATTCATCACACATTTTGCCACCGACAACATCAAGCCACTCACTTACAGACAGAACCTAAAAGTAACTAAAAAATAAAAAAACCCACAAATACTAATCCTGAACAAAGCAAGACCCTCATCTAGCAAATGAATTCTCACCCTAATGGCATCTGAGAAGGAGGATCTTCTGTTCTAAATTTATTTTCTGGTTATGATTGACCCATATTCTGATAATTGATCCTGAACTTTAACTAATAAAATCCCCAAAAAGTAAGTAATGATAATAAATAATCATAGTTTCGCAATCATCATGTTTACTCCATGTCTGTATTACAGATATGTAATGCATCCTGCCTCTTTGAGCAATCTTGAAGAACGTCCGCTTTCTAACATATAACTTCAGATACAGAAAATAACAATTACACACCCTTAATTTGATATATATAGAACAAATATTGGTGACCACATTGACACACAGGGATGCTCTTTTATTTACGAAGTTCTCAAATATGAAGGTAAAATCCTTCCAAATTACGCAGAATTCTCAACCATGTATCAAAGTCTTTATGCTGGGCATCTAGGCCCTTGTGTGGCTGAAAATTATAAGTATTTTTCCCACACACATGTTAGGAATGATGGTAATAAAAGTATCCATGTAGCCTTGTGTGGCAATATATTAATCATATTTATTGGGATTAAAATATAAATATAACCAATATGAACTAAATAAGAAGATATCCTAATAAGCGAGCATTTTGAACAGTAGCAGGACAGAGAGAGTGAAAAAATGCAAACATAAAGTACCTTTGCTTCAAAAAATTTCCATTTCACGAAGAGCTTATGTTTTTCCCCCCAACCATTTGCTAGTGGAAGATTCATAATGTTATCTTGAGCCTGTTAAGGAAAAGCATAACAAGGCAACATGCATTTCAGATTCCTGACAGGATCTGTATAAAATAAACAAATAACAAAATGACTTATGAGCATAAGTCTGGAGAATATTGTCTACTAGAGGAAATTATGGTATCCGAACCACAACGGCTAATAGTTCACACATAGGCTTAGTGTCTCTAAACTTCAAAATCATGACCTCCACCGTCCTTTGTGCTGCCAAAAATGTCCTAGCCTATTTAAAAGATAATGATATTCAGATCATGAGCCCTGAATACTATGTTCACTGTTATAGCTTAATACTTTTATTTAGGCCCTCACCTACAAGCTTAACAGTCAAGTTGCAACATATCATGGTATCAGAGCGAAGTTTGTCCAAAAGGCCTAGTGTTTGAATCTCCACAAATTATTATTCACATTTGTCACTCTTTATTTCTTCTATTTTATGGTGGTTTGCATGCCAGGATGTCTGCTAGAACTTCATGATTTTGCTAGGGCCCTTAAGTACAAGCTTAAGCTGTAAAAATTAAAATAAAATAGAGGGAAAAGAATATCCTGAAACACTTAGCAAAAGAGAGAATTTTGAGGAACATGATAGTCATTATCACTAACATACATTTGGGAAAAGGAACCTAATTTCAAGTTAATGAAGAGATTAAATCTTTACTAAATGTGCCAGTCTGCAGACTAAGCAGCACATTTGTTAACATATTAGACATCCCAATAACAAGAAGGCAATGCCTGAACCATTATACAGTATCAAAAAATTTATACAGAACTACATAATAGTAAAAGATATAGAACAATGATGACAGCATAACAAATTTATTACAGTATCCCAGAATCCAAAAACCATCCTTAGTTGGAAAGAGCTCGAAAAATGATTGTGTTACCTGCTGCCAGTACTTGACCATCTCACAGGCAAGTCTTCGCTTCACAGCTAGAGTGGCTTTAGTACTATCAATTGCCATTCCAAGTTGAATATCAACACCCTACATCAGACAATAGAAAGAATATGAAACCACAGAGAGCGAGCATGAACGGGGAAACTAAAAGGACAAAAAAGAGAAGGTTCCTGTACACCAATTGATTCTACTTTTAAATTAGTAAGGGGAAAAAGTCTTCTTCTTATGGATAAATATGATAAGTTATCATCCCAAAGAGATGTCAAAAAGATGGATCAGAAAGCATCTATTAGTCAAGTCAAAGTTGGAAGTGTTCAAAATTATAGAAAATTGAATATGCTTCAGGTAACTATCACATTATTATGTCAAAATAAAAGAATCTCATAAACATAAGTAGACTACTTTTGATTATTTTAAGTATACAGGTAAAAGTTTAATATAAAACTACTTAAATTGAAGCCTAATGAAACGCCATACTAGTGTCATGCAGGTGAAAGTGCATGATGCAAACCTTTAAATCATATCACTCATGGTAAATGATGAATTGCATTCTCTACACTGTTCTCCAATACCTGAAGACCCTGGACTTAACATCCATGCAATAATTCACGATTTGACTTAGTAATATCTAGCCTATATTCTGTAGTTGTTTTGTATTAGAGTCCATGTAATATAAACATCAAAGGAAAAGGACAGAGACTTTGCTCTTTAACACCCTATTTGGCAGGAGCAAAGGACAGGCTAAGGGAAGAGAAAAATTCTTCCTTCACCCAATTGCTTGAATGGGATAAAATATCGAAACTATAAAGTTGGGTAAGTGAATGGGAGGAAAGGAAAAGAGGGGTACTGGGGGATAGATGAAGGGGAAGTAGTGAAAGAGAGAGTATCACTTTCCAATATCTAGCATTTAAAGAAAAGCAAAAGGAAGAGAAATCATTATATGCTAAATTAACCACAGTAGGATTATATGAAGAATAGAATATGCAGTACAACATTTCATTAACTAAAAATCCATCCAAAGAGCAGAAAGTACCTGCCCCAATGCTTGCAGGCAAAGTGCACGGAGATCTCCTTCTGCTAGGTCTACAGGTAACTCTCTCCTACAACCAAAAGCAGAAATTTGTAAAGGTGAAAAGCCCTAAGAAGAATGAACAATAAAATAAACAGAGAGTTTCTTTCATTGCAAATTTTCCATGTTTACAAACCTGAGCTCGGGAGACATCTGTGGCAGAACATGTCGAACTGCACAATCCAAGTATCCTGCTGCCTTCAGAAAAATGTCAACTGATGCTCGCCTGCTTTCTGCCACACACACACACACACACAAAAAAAAAAAAAAAAGAAGATGACACCTTTGCAGTGGGGGCTACAGAGATAAGAATACTTATATGACAGCAAAATGGTAACACAAGGTAAATGAATGCAAGTGAGCAACATAATTGGTTATCTAACTTAATTGCCACGTGAATGGTAAACAGCTTAACTGCCAAGATATTTCTGTAAGTACCCACCAGGGCATTTCTGTAAGTAATCATCTTATTAGAAGAAAGGATGATCATTATAGAGGAAAGCGAAAATGCCTTTCTACTTCAGTAATTCCTTATGTGATATAGATAACTTCGAACCAAGCCAGAGCAATTCTTCCATGCTCTTCAGCAACTAAGGGAGCGCATGTGAATATACAACACAGAAGCATAGATACTTCTGCAAACCTAGCTTAATTTTTAGACCAAGCTCCAAATGAACGCTTGAAGTATTCAAAAGTAGACGCAAAGAAATTCAGACATATTGACAGTGGTCTGGTCTACCAAGATTTATGAACCATCACAAGCATTTGAATCCATAAAATAAACCAACTCAGTAATGGCAAGATCTTGAAAATTCAATGCAGCTAGGGGCAGAGGAACACTGCCAGTGGCCTATCAGTGCAAAACTTTGGACGGTAACAGCTACAGTGTTCATAGAGATTTGGACACTGAGGAAACATTTTGATTGCTAAAAAATGAAATAGAATGGTACGATTAGTGAGATAAAACATTACAATAAATAAGGATATTGTTCACATGATTTTTTCTTTACTATGTATTCTTGGTAATTAAAACTCATATTAGCTTTTAAATATTTTTGAGGTATCTGTTCTTTTGAATTCATTGAAAAGCCTCCACTGTGATAAACACAAAGAATTCTAATAATTTGAGAAAAAAGTGTTTTGAGTGCAAAAACAGCACTTTGTGTTTTAAATTAATCCTGTGATACATTTTAAACTTCCCTGATATAGTTTTTCCTCAAATGAGGTCGACATCATAGTCGTTATACATAATATCTCTAAAAAGACTCGGGATGCCAGATTTAGTAGCTTTTTTACAAAGCTGAAAGTTTAATTAAAATTTTAGGACCAATTTATTGTTATTAAGATTGTAAGTACTGATGTTTAGATTTAAAAATTCTGTACTTAATATAATGAAGGGCAAATAATATTACAATGAGTCTATATTGACAATTACTTGCAACAAATACTGACCTTCTGATACTTTTGGCTGATAACCATCAGCAGATGTCCTAGGAAGAAGCAATAAGTTGGCTTGTGATAGTGATAGCATTGCCATCAAGTGCAAGACTGACAACACCTCATACCAAGCATTGGAAATGGCTGTTTCCTGCAAACAAACTATTCACATCAAATCCTGCATTTCAACAAGCAGAGGTATAGAATCCCAAAACAAACTTAAATAAAGATACACATCCGAAAAATATAAATGAGACAGACTAGTAACACAATCCCACCTCAGCTTCATCCTCTTGATTAACCCAAACAAACTGTACTTTATATTGTAGCTGGCTTCCTGGTAAACATGAATTATCAAAACCATTAGAATTTACCGGGGACTGTCAGACTTGCAAACACACTAATGAACGAGGCACAAAATGCACTCCTTACCATCTTTTACTAATCCCAAAAGTACAGGCAAATAATCTTCAAGAGCCTGATGAAGATCAGCCAATGTCGAACCCCCTGCAGAGAATAATTCCACTTGATTCACTAAATTTCTGACTTCTAACTACATCTAAACATCATGCTTAAAACAAAGTACAAACCATGTTGTGTAGCACTTTTTCTTCTTGTTCTTGTAATTGTTGGTCCCTCTTGTGCTGCCATGACAACTATACGCGTTCTTAAAGCAGATAAACGCTCAACCATATTCTTTGAGAGGTTGTCACCAAGTGACTGAGAGAAATCAACAGGTTTAGGAATCCGTAAACCAGGTACATAAACAGAGACCTCCCCAATGTTTCCAGGTCTCCTCCGATTTCCACCAGTATCCTTCGATGTTGACAAAAAGCATCCCATATTCTTAAACTTATTGTATCTACCAATTTAAGGAAAACAAAATTAATCAGGGAAAATCCAACTAAATTTACATAGATTCATATAAATATGAATTGGAGTAAAATATAATTTTAAGAAAATGAAGTTGAAAGAATATAGATATATGTCATAAGGAAAGTGGACAAGTAGCAGAGCTGAAACCATAAAGAGAAAGCAATAAATGTTCAACCAACAAAGAGCTAAAACTAGTAGGGTACTCACGAGCAGCATCCAAATCACTCTCACTGGAACTCTCCAAAAGATATTGAAAACTGATAACTTTCCATCTTACCATTAGCAATTTCAAAAATAAATATATAAAATATTTCCATCTTTTTCTATATCTCCCTTTCACTTTTGAAAAAATGGACCATTCTCATAATACTAACTAAAACCGTACAAGCAAAAGAAATGGATTTTCTCTCACCTTGTCCCTTATCAGAATGGACTATTGGTCAAAACTCAAAAGTTGTAGCAACTTCTGCACATAAGAAAGATGAATACATTAGAAATTAAAAAAAAAAAAAAAGAAGAAGAAGAAGAATGCATCACAAGTAAAGCATGACAATTTTTACTTTCTTCGTCAGTAAACATAAAAAAATAAAAAATAAAATGTAACAAAAACTTGTATGTTTTAGCATTAAAGGAGAAATTTTTTCTAAAGAAAACTGTGAGAATAAAGAAATTTGAACTCAACCCGGACCCGATAATCAAAACTATGAAGCAACTTAGAATCATGAAAAGGGTAGGTGGCAAACAGATCACAAGAGCTCATCACTGTATTAATATTAATGCATAGAATTCAAAATTGGCGAAGTTTGTGAGTAAAGAATCTCTAAGCAAGCAAACCCACCAAGCAAAGCAAGCTGAATTTCAAGTGACTACACAAATTTCAAATTTTGAAACCACCCCAGATAACTTTTTCTACAAATTAAAGAAAAGATTAAAAAAAAGTTAACAAATTTGATCGTGCAACAACTGAGCAAAATTTGATGGAGAGATTAAGAGATGATGAAATGGGTATGATGATTCTAAATAAATTCTTACCATCAAATTTGAAATAAAAAATGATATTTTAACGGTGTTCAGAGTCAAACTGAAACTGATGCTGAAACAGTATGCATATGAAATCAAATAATGAACAAAAAGAGAGAATGAAGAAAAGAAAAAAGAAAAACCCTAGTGCTGGAATTGAATTTTGAAGTAGTTAGTGGAAGTTTGCTGATTGGCTGAGTGGAAATTTGAAGAGGCAAAGGCCAGAGAGAGAGAGAGAGAGAGAGAATAATAGTAGAAAAAATAATGGCTCTGGGACAAAAAGAAAGAAATGAATTTGATAATTGCAAATTGAAATGAAATGAGATGTGATATTAACAACTATCTCTAGTACTACTAGTAGCAGGAGCAAAGACAAAAGAGTTGGTATTTATTATTATTTTGAAGTAAAAAGTAAAACGACTTTTTTGCCAATTTTAATCTCGTTTTATTGGCGCTAACTCCCCCCTCCCAAGTTCCCTCTTCTTTTAAACTTTTTAATTTTTTTTTCTTCAAAAATATCTGAGTATTGATACAGTCACAAATTCTTATATAAATTTATTTTGTACAAATTAACATGGTATTAATTTATTGATTAAATGAAAATATAAATTAATAAAAATAAATCATGTGGGTCAAGTGATATTTAATTCAACCAATCTTATCATGGTACATCAGTTTGTACAAAATAAATTTATATAAGAGTTTGTGGATATATCATTACTCAAAATATTTTCCATCTGAAATCCTTTTAAGAAAACTATTAAGTTATATAATTTAATAATGTAATGTTCAAGTCCAAGATCTTAGAATCAGATCAATATTCTTTCTTTTCCTCCTAAATTTCTACCCACTAACCTACATCAAGTAGATACCCTAATTGGTTCAAAATTATCTTTATTCCAATCACTAGTGTATTTGCACGTTTTAAAGTACATATTTGAGGTTGGTTAGTCATTGTTCATCTATAGTTGTATTATCACTCATAATAGTTAAATGACAATTAATAGAATTTATTTTGAATCACTTTTTTTATTTTGGGCGGAGAGATGAAAATCTACTAATAAGTGAATTTCCAAGAATATATCTTTTTTCTAATACAGAAATATGAAATATTTCTTAAAAAGCCAGAAGAATATCAATATGGTTTGGACTTTTGTATCAAAAGTTTGAAAAAAATTTATAATTAAATTATTAATAAAGAGTTTTTAAAGTATGAAAATGCCTCACTCTATGATTAGTATTAGGTAATCAGAAAAGTCAATAAAATTTGGCTTTAGGCCGTTGAGTATGGAATGGTACTGTTGGCATAATCACAACCCCACATACATCATAGAATGTAACTTTTTTCATGAAATTGAATGAAGATCAAACGTGAAAGATATGTATTACGAATTGTGAATTGATGAAGTACACGTGATATGTTTAATCTGTTACCTTTTCTTTTCTTTTCTTTTCTTTTCTTTTCTTTTTTTTGGTACATAAACCCTTTTGCGTAAAAAGAATTATAATAAATCTTAAAAAAAAAACTTTGTTGCTAAATAATTTGGTAAGAGTGGTTGTTCAAGAGACAGCTTCTCTTTTGGCAAAGCTTATGTTATAAATAATGTAACAAACAACCAATAAATATAGGTAATTGATTTTAATATTTTCTTAAATCTAATGGATAAAAATAATTTTAACATAAAACAAAAGATAGGTGTAATTTACAGAAAATTTCATTTCTAATCATATATTTACTTATTTTTTCAAATATGTCCTCATTAATTTTTTATAATTAAATGGTTTTCTCGTCCATCTCTTCTATAATTATTTTTAATAAATTTTTTCTATATTTTTTATAAAGATTTAAATTATTATTATATTCATAAAAATCCACGGATTATGAATAAATTTTTGTACGTACATTTATAATTTCTTGTCGCTCTTGAGATATAAACTAGATTTTTCTTCTAACATGCACAAGCGCGCACACACACACATTCAATCTATTTTCCATCCTAAATATGTACCATCAATGCTGTCACATAGATTTTTTTATCAAAATTCAATATCCTAAATTATAAGAGATATTATATGTGATAAATATCTTATATATCTGATGAATTATTAAAAAGATATTACAGTGAATAAATTACCAGAACCTCTAATGAAATATTTCAACCCTTTGATATGATCAATGATTCAAACATGTGGAGAAATAATCAATTAAATTAAATGTCACTGTATTTATTAAATAAATTATAAAACTCAAAATTATCTATAAATGATATAGAAAGGGTAAACAAAATATTAGAAATTCATAATTTCAGTGACGGAAACATAAAATAAATTAAAAAAAGTTAAAAGATCAACTAAGTAAAGAATGTAATAAAGTTAAATAATTCATAGAAAACTTCAGCATTGATGATCATGATATATTAAAACAAGAGATCATTAATATAATGAATAAATACTCAATAGTTATAAGATTAAACAAGTTAGAGATTCAATTAACTAAAATAGAAAAAAAATGTTTGAGTAATTTGGAACTAAATTTATTATAAATATAAATGAAGATCTTCAAAAAAAAAAAACAAAATACTAGCGATACTATTATCTAGTTGCAGCTTGGGGTGGTGTAAAGTAAAATTTTAAAATTTATTGACCTTTATTATAATTATTATCTTTTCTAAGAGTTTAAAAATTTTAAGCTGGAACATACGGCTAATGTAACATAAGCTCTGCCCCCCTCTTTACGTCTCTTGGGAAAAGCTTTATAGTAATTTTTCGAAAGATTTAATTATGATTTGACGACTCCCTCCCTCTCTTGCAATCGTTTCAAAATTTTCAACTTTCACACGGAGGTTTCTGAAATTTTAATTTCAAATTGATGATTAGTAAACTGATTATGCTGTTAAAAAGTATTAATTAAAATAAAAATTATCACTTTTTCAAAAAAAGAGAAGCAAGCAAAAAGGTGAAATTGTTTGGTGTGTATGAATAGAAAAATGGTGCCAATAGTGGGCGCCTTTTTACAGGTTGGATTTGTTTGTTAAAAATTCAATCAACCACTTGTGCTGCTGGTTGTTGCCAAAAAATAAGTTGCCACTTATGTGGTTTCTACTTACTAAATTTAGTGTTTCAGAGGCGACCGCTTTGACCGCACTGTTTCTTGAAACCCATATTGAAATTAAATATATTTAAAATAAAATCTAACAGTTATTTTCACAAAAAAAAAATGTATTGATTTCTTTGGTGCATATTAAAAAGTATAGATGTGATCTCGTATCAGTCCGGATCCATTTAGACCGTGCCACGCCAACATAAAGTTAACCTAAAATTTTCAAGAGAATTTTGATTGGGAATATCAATAATCATAATATAATTAAAAATTTTGGTGAAATTCACTAACAAAATGAGTTTTTCTAATAAAGAAAATTAGTTTTTCTCGGATTGGTGATTACAGGAGTAGTTATTTAGTTAGAGAAATAATGAAGTTTAAATATTAATTATTAGATGACCCTATAAAATGATATCACCTCATCTGCCGCATTAGTTGCGATAATTTTGACAATGTAATATTAAAATAATCCTTGTAGAATATATTTTTAATGTTATTTTTTGACATTGTATGTTTAAGTTTGAGGTTACGTATAAAATTATGAAAAAAATTATAAATCTAATTGATTTTCAAATTTATGCACATACTTAAATAAAAAAAAAAAGAAAAATATCCATTGTCCACGCATTTTTTCTAACTTTTTTAAAAATATATAATTATTTTTTTTGTTGGAATCCACCTAAAGTTACATTTTGTTTCACTTTTTCACTTTTGTTTGAAATCCGTTAAGAAAACTAACGGAAACCTAAAAAAATGACCATTTTACCCCCCAAAATGAAAATTTCAATTTCACCTTAAAAATTACCAAAAATAATCAGATTAAATCTAATTATTTTTCCCATCGGTTAATAAAGAAATTAATTCCACAACCATTAAATGCATGGTTTTTTTTAAATATGTATGTAATTAGAATGTTAAATTATAACAGTACTATTAAAAATAGCTCAATCTCGCAAACTATCAATTGAATTTAAGATAAATAGAATTTAATTATTCATTGAATTATAATATCTAGTAGTTAATATTTTTTTGTACTTCATTAACGTACCAATAATGATATTCATTATAAATCTGATTATTTTTAATATTTTTTAGGGTGAAATTGTAATTTTTATTTGGGGTAAAGTGATTATTTTTTTAAGTTTTCATTAGTTTTCTTAACGGATTCTAAACGGAAGTGGAAAAGTAAAACAAAATGTAAACGGTAGATATTTTTGAAAAAAATTAGAAAATTGCAAAAGTAGATTTCAGCAAAAGAAAAAAATTACATATTTTTAAAAAAATTAGAAAAAATGAGTGAACGGTAGTTATTTTCTTATAAAAATTATTTTAGTACTTAAAAAAAATATTAATTGTTTCTTGGGTCTTGTTAAGAGCAATTTATTAGGGTATTAGGGTTTGACAACAAATGGGGACATGATATCATTGATTAAGGGTAGCGAAGATAACCACGAGGAGAGAAACAGCAACATGACAAACGGGACACGCGTCGAATAAATGACGGTGCAGCTCCAGATTGTCTGCTACCAAAAAAGAAAATGACTTAACCCTTTAAATCGTCATCGGAAGACACGTGTCAATCATGCGACAATGACGTCACCTTCAAGATTGGGACAAAGGTTCATTGAAAGTTGAAACTAAGCAAAGTATGCAGCGAATTTTGTTCCAAGCAACAATCAACATTGAAACCTGTTTATATTATTATTATTATTTTTAATAAACAAATATTTATTAAATTAATTACATATAATAAGTACCGCTGACTGCACTCTCTCTCTCTCTCTATTTTATTTAAATATTCTCGATAATATTATTATAAATTAAGTTTGTTTTTTTAACGGACGTATTAAAGGAGTTACTGTCATTTCATATTATAAACCTCGTTATTGAGATAAAAATAAATAAATAAATAAATTTACATCAATACGCGACATCGTACTTTAAAAACTAAGAAGATGTTATTAGTTTAGTACTTCAACGTTGAGTGTTATCCACTAAAAAAATTGTTGATATGGAGGAGAGTGGATACAGAAAAATAAATGTTATAGTATTAATATACCATATCATCGAATCTATTAGATCATGACCCTTCATTTTGTTTTAATTTAAAGGCTCACAATTTGTGCCTAAATTTATGTCTTTTGAACTTACCCCTTTAGTTTTATTATTATTTAAACATTGTTTTGGTATAACTTTTTAAATATAGTTTTTATAAGAGAAAACATATAGCTGATATATATCATTTGTCTTTCTACTGTTTCATAATAGCTAATAATTCCTTAACACTATAATTTTACAGTATTGTCATAATTTTTAAATAAATTTTTATTTATATTTATTATTAAATAATTAAATTATATGAGTTGAAATTTAAATAATTTTTTTTTTAAATATTAAAAATAAGAAATATAATTAAATTATATGAGTTGAAATTTAAATAATTTTTTTTAAATATTAAAAATAAGAAATATAAATTTCGTCCTGAAAAAATAATAATAAAATTTTTTTTATACTTTTTTATTATTTTAAACATCATTCTTTATAATAAATATATATTTTATATTCCTTAGATAAAATATCAAGTAAATGACACATTTATCATTCTTTTTCTTTAAATTATTTGTGTAAGGAGGTTATTCACTATTATGAAAACAGTAAGGAGATAAGCGGTATATATTAATTTTTTAATAGGAGAAATTGACAATCTCTCTTATTCAAGTAGAGCTTTTCTTGTTAGTATTTTGGTTGTTGGCTGCGAATGAGAGTTTTTATTAAATATTATAAAATCACTTCAATAGATAATTTTTTAAAGTTATGTTATAAAACGAATGAAATAAGAATATAAAATAAATAATTGGCATTTTAGATAATTGAAATTTTTTAAAAGCTCTCAAATCTCTATTTCCAAAATCTAAAATTAGGGTTTTTTTTTGTTCTAATAGAGGTAAAATAACTTATCTAATCCTCCAAAAATTCTATTCAAAATAAGACTAGATGATAACAAAATTTTTGAAAAAAACTTTTACAATTAAATAAACATTTATAGAACGAATCAGGCTTATTAATGTATCACTCATAGCTGGGGTAATTCAATTGATTCCTTTAGTTTACATGCAACGTAAGGTACAACCTCTCACAAACTTATATGTGGGTCTCACTTGGGCCCACCAGCCTTGTGAGAGGCTGTACCTTACGCTGCATGTAAGGTAGAAAAAGCCTAATTGAAAACGTATAGCTGTTCTTTATTTGAACCGATCGACCTGCAAATATTCCAAAATATTTATTGTTCCAGCAGAATTCAGGAGGTATTAAACTATTAATAATTAAATTATATTATCCATTCAAAATAAATAAACAAATTATATAACAGATTCATTCTCTGGCTTCTGTTAGAACAACTCAACGAATCGACTCATCAACTTTTAAAAAGCTATTCATTGGGTCTGTGTCAGAACTCAGAATCTGCTGAGCCAAATGATATGCATATAATAAATCAACAATATATGTTTAAAAAAAATTTCTAATTTTATAATAACTTGAGAGTTAATATAAAACTATAGTCCTATATGATAGTTTTTGAACTAATGTACCTCAATAATATCTGTAAAATGATTAGAAGGTCAATAAAATCGTCATTTAATGAGGTATTATAATTACCATAATTTTTTATTAAGTTATAAAAATGTAATATTGAAATAGACCACAATAATTCCTTCTAAATAATCACTTTATTCCATAAAAAATATTTTTTTATTTTTGGTTTTTAAAAGGATTTTATACTAAACTTTTCAACTCAGATTTTATATATCTTTATATATAATTGATTTTTTTTATTGTGGAAAGAATTTTTCCATGGGATTAAGTTTAAGGTACGTTTACTTTTCGGATTGGAGAATCGGAATGATTGACGGTGTTAATTTCGTAAAAATGGAGTAGGAATTGCAATCAGAATTATGGGGCTCACCACTATTTGGGAATGGGGAATGGAAGATTGATTCCCACCTCCCATTCCCTAGAGTTCCGACTTTGTCCCCATTAACATTCAAATTTTCCTAAAATGCCCCTCTTTTAAATAAAAAATATAAATATAAAAAATAAAAAAGCCAAATGTATTATTATAATTAATTAGTTAGTATATTATAGTTAATTAGTATATTGATACATTATTAACAAGAATTATTAATAATTGTAATTTTTGAATAAATAATCACAATAATTAATATGTTATTATTATAATTAATTAATTACTATACTATTATAATAAGTATTAATATAGTTATTATAATTAATTAATCTATTATCATTAATTAATTGAAATAATTATTACTATTAATTAATATAAAAACTATAATTAATAATTATTATTATTATTATAATTGATTCATATATTATTATTATTAATTAATATATATAATTATTACTATTAATTAACATATTAATACATTATTAACAATAATATATTAATAATCATAGCTTTTGAATAAATAATCACAGTAATTAATATATTTTATTATTATTAATTAATTAATATACTATCATAATAATCATTAATATAATTATTATAATTAATTCATAAGTTACTATTAATTAATATATATATAATTATTACTATTAATTAATATATTAATACATTTTTAACAATAATATATTAATAATTATAGTTTCTTAATAAATAATCACAATAATTAATATATTATTATTATTATAATTAATAAATATACTATCATAATAATCATTAATATAATTATAATGCTTAATTCGTATATTATTATTATTATTAATTAATATAATTATTACTATTAATTAATATATTAATAACAACAATATATTAATAACTATAGTTTTTAAATAAATAATCACAATAATTAATATAATTATAATTAATTAATAATTTTTATAATTAATTAATATATCAATATATTATTGACAATAATTAATAATAATAATAAATTTTGAATAAATAATCACTATAATTAAAATATAAAATAATAATTATGACAATAATTCATTAAGCATTTTTTAGTAATTTGTTCCAATCTAACTCCTTTCAATTCTGATTCCAAGACAAAGTAAACACATTTATGGCAATTTAGCTCATTTCGATTTCGATTCCTACAGTTCAAGTAAACAATTTATTCTGATTTTTATTTCAATCCATTCTCATTCATGTCCATTCTGATTTTCGCTTATTTCGATTCTAATTTAATAAACGCAGCATTAGTATAATCGAGTTGAGAACCTGCGATTAAGAATAAATTTTGTTAATATCGAATGGGACATAGAATGGTCCCATGGACGTCTAACTTTTGTACTAATTAGTCATACAAGCTTACCGTGATTGATGTGCAAAGGTTGAAAAATGTACTCATCATTCTAGTCATTTCAATGAAAATGAATATGACTAATTGATTGTTGTTCACGTAACTTCTTGCAAATTCAAGTTTTTTTTCCCCCCTATTGCACCATGGATATGTATTTGCTAATCTTCGCTAGGAGTTTCATTTGGGTACATAGAGATTTTCTTTTATAATTTTTTATAATTATATCCAGTTTAATTATTAATGATGTTAGAAATTAATAAGGATAAGTGGGAAAAATGTTTATAGAGTAAAAGCTAGGAGAAATTTTTTAACGGAGCTTTAGCTTACTGTGTGCACATAATTTGTATTCGTAGAAAATTTCTTTCATAGGTATCTTAAGTGCTCATACATTTTCTCATCCTCATTAAGTTGGTCATAATTTAACTTTTTTTTATTTAAAAAAATTAGGGAAGCAGTGTTGAAATTAATTTTTTAGCCCCTTCCTCTTTTACGATTCAAATTTGAGTGATCAACTGAAAAAAAGGTATTGGAAAACTTATTCTATCAAGCCTTGTATGATTGTTTATGCCAATATATTCTCTTTAAAAAAAAAGAAAGAAAAAGAAAAAACAAGGCTTCAATCAAAGTATCATTAGAGAATATATAACAGTATATACTATCAAAAGTAAAAGTATGCATGTGAACCACCGATAGGCTACCTCACCTGCTTCAACGATTTTCTACGTGAGATGGAAGAATCTCCCTCGAATTTTGAGAGTAGACGACTTTGTCTTTAATATAGACGCGTGTATAGTTTATGTACGTACGTTCAATTTCATCCTTCCTCAAAATAAAGGTTTGTATACCCCACACTCGGACCTTAACCTCTTACTTCTACTTGTATAACCATCTATATTATCTTGGGGAATTAGTCGTCTTAATTGCGCATAACAAGTATGTGGATATATTTGTAAATAGTTTTATCTTTTTACGAAGTCTTATAAGTAACTATGTTTTATCCACATGCAATAGTGATTATTTTTTACAAATTTAGATCCAGTGCTAATATAAGTTTTATTGATCGTTTAAAGATTATATATCATTTATGTACATATTTCTAACACCGTATAATAAGTAATTGTTGGAGAATATGTGTCCTTTCAATTGGAGGGAATCGAACCCATTACCTCGACGTTTATCGTACTTCTCCCTTTACATAATCTTGTGATAAATTTTGTAATACATACACAATGACCTATATGAGTAAGTAGCATTATTCATTACCTTTGTAATTTCAAGCGAGATGGCATTCATCGATAGATAATGTAATAAGTAATTTCATACATGAGTATCATGGTGTGAAAATATTATAATACTACATGAGTAGTCTAGTATTAGTTATTCGACCAATATATAACCTCCATTGCGTAGTGTAGTGTATACACAAATGAATATATTCTCAATATGTGATTTCTTATTTTTAGTAGTAACATCTTTAGTCATCAAGGAATGTACATTGTGCTCTATGTGTGTGTGTGTAGCAAGTTGAAAAATACGTAGATTCGATCATTTCAATTGGACAAAAGCTTGGTCATCCCTCTCAAGAAGAACAAGAAACAAGAGACAAAAAAACTTAGTCATGGTCTTCGGAAAAAATTATATGAAAATAACAACCTGGGACCCTAGAATGCCGATACATTTAACACAATTACATTAAGATAAGGATATGCAAACAATCCATCACATAATTTTAGATCTCAATCTTTGTTTTTGTTTTTGAAGATCATATCATTAGAAAATGATCTCCATGTGGAATTTTAATTAAAAGCCAAATCCTTGCTTTTATTTTATACACACACAACTATATTTGATCTGTGATTGAAGTTGATAGAACAAGAGAAACCCTAAAAATCTTGAGCATTAAAAAAAAAAGAAAAGGATAAAAATTAGTGAAAAGTTCCAATGTCGTTTTGCCTTCAACATAGGACCATACGACAAAGCGACCAAGCTCCAATTAAACTCACCGTCCAAGGTTTTATAACCTTCCACGTGTACGTACGCGTGGCATTACCCAAGCATGACGTCATCTCAACCGGTAAACTATCTAAAGCGGGCCTCTGATTGGACCATTGCCCATCCAAGGACGGTGTAGAAAAATATATATATTTTTAATATTTAATGGAGAAATTAATGGAAAAGCGACGCGTGTAAGCGGATAACTCGTTAGAGGATCCTTGATAAGCACGTGATATTGCCCTTTTTGGGCTTATATTTCCTCCGGAAGATAAGACGGGAGATTTATAAGCGGCCCATAGAGAACACGTGTCGAGGCACAGCGCCGCGGGCGGGGGAGTTGATCACGTCACGACTGTCTGCCACCAACCACAACCGTCCGATCACGTCGTATGGGCATAAGCCGAACACGTGTCACCGATCATTAGTGCGGGACCCACGTCTAAGTTAGCCGAACGAACATGACTCCTCGTCACGATAATTGATTTGACTCCGAGTGGGATGGAGAATTATTTGATTTTGGCAGTACATGTGAGAAATTAAATCAGTGTTTTAACATATGGATGATCATAATATATTCGAAACTAGAATTGGTAGATCAAGTCTCGAGTTGGTCTCGTTACATATCTTATTGTATTAAATATCCATTACACGTCAGATTATTAATATTATATTAAATATTTAAAATTATTATTATTATAAATTATTATATTAATATTTATTTTTATTTTATAAAGGAAAAAAAATATAGGTATTTGAATCTTGGTATATTGTTATTGTGATAGCTGTGGATGATGATCAATTTTTTTTTTCAACAAAATGTTATTATCTAGAAATGTTAATTGTTTATATAGTTGTTGAACGAGCAAAAGAGGGCAGCTTCACTACCAAATTTAATAAATGGCCAGGTGGAAGATGCATAAAAGCATCGACAATGAAAAAGACGAAGACAGCAACAATGATTAATGAAAGATATTTTTTTTTCAAAATAATAATAAAAAAAGAGTTTGAATCTGAAGCAATCTAGATTTTCTAATAAGCATTGCAAGCGCAAGACAAAATAAAAAAAAATTACTTGTACGTGATCAACATCCTCAGAGACATCACATCCATTATTAAAAAGAATCAATAATATTTTTATGGCCAGTGCTATCTTACGTTAAACGTAATATAAACGTATTTATAGTAACAATTTTAATAATAGAGTCTATTATTATTATTGTGAGTGTATGTACGTCACATTTAACTTAACATAAGGTGATTTTATTTTTATTTATTAAGAAATCTTTAATTATATCGTTGATATATTGTTTGATAGACCTTTTGACGAAAAAAAAAAATGCTTAGATGATTTATTACTTGAAAAAATTAAAAATAAAAAACAAGGTAAAGGTGAGCACACATGAAATTTTTTTTTTTTTGATGGTCTGAATTTTGCTGTGACTACGACACTTTTACTCTACAATCTCCGCATCGTCAAATGAGCAGATTCTATTAAATTTTTTGTAAATTTTCTGTCTAATTGACGGTATTCAAATTGTGAGTATGGTGTCTTCAAAAGTATCATAATCAGACCAATCTTTAGACATATTTAGTTATTTGTGGGGGGTGATTTTTTTAAACTTAAGTCCATATTGATGATTTGGTTGTTATTAAAAACAAAGCAGTTAAAAAGAATTCTCAGCTACAATTGAAGAGGCCATAAGATCATTCAAAACTAAAGCAAGATTATGATAAAAAGAGCTTAAAAATTAGGGAAGACACTTATCTTAATTTGAAAAACAAATTTTTATCTATTGATTATATGTTATTCATATTTTATCAATAACTCAACTTTATGTTAGCCTATATAGCTATAAATATTAATTTTGATGATAACAAACTGCATATTTTTCTTATATTTCACTTTAGGCCGGACTCAAATTAAAGCCCAAAAATAAGGCTACGTGAAGTGGGGTATTGATTATTGGGGGCCGCCTATGTTACAACAATTACAACATACCACTACTTTTGTCATTTTGTAATTTAACCTGGATTCAAGGCAAGAATGGTAAAAGCAAATCCAACGGTATGGTGTATTTATTTTGGTTATTTTCATAGCAATCCCTCTTGTTTTTTGAAATACCATGAAAAAATATAATAATTATTATTTTATTTATTGGCTTAGTTGTTAAATGATATGAATAAGGAAGAAGTAGGAAATTTAAGAGGACTTTTATTATTAATATTAGGTAATTACAATGCATGATTTAATACTCGTTTATAAGAGTCACAACTCATTAAATATAAAATAAAGCTTATATTTGCGTCATAACTTCATAAAGATAAATACGTTTATTTATTCCACAAATTCATAAATATTTCATAATTTTTTAATTATTACTATCATTTTAGATCTACTCTCATTATTTAAATTTATTAATAATTATATTTAATTATTTTTTATATTACTTATTAATATATAAATATAATATGATATAATAAAATAAAATAATTTATTTTGAATATTATAATTATTATAGTAAAAATAAAAATATAATTTAAATATATTTAATGTTTCAATTAAGACAAAAGTTAGCACATTGTAGTGAATTATATAATTGACTACAATCGAACTTTTAAAATTTCCAAACGTAGGTAAGTAATAAATTAATGTGAACAATATTATAACAATATATAATACTAAGTTATAAACACATTCTGATGGTGCGTTTATTAAATAAGAATCGAAATGAGCTAGAATTGTAATAAGGAATTTGAATCAGAATAAGTTATTTACTTGAGCTATAGGAATCGAAATCGGAATCGGATTGAACAACATTCCCATTGACGTATTTACTTTATTTATAATTAGAATAAACTATTATAAGTTATTAAAATGCCCTTTGTAAATTGTATCCCTAATATTATTTGTACATATTATAATTAAAACAATAATAATAATAAAACTAAAAGTAATAATTATGACAATAATGTTAATTAAAACAAAAAATCAATAAAATTTAACAACAATAATGATAATAATAACAACAACAACAACAACAAAATTAACTGAAATATTAATATTAATAATGATAATAAGTAAAATAATAAAAATTATTAATAAGTTTTATAATAATATTTTTAATAAAAATAATAACAATAATAATTAATAATAATTAAAATAATAAAGTTAATATATTTTAATAATAACAATAATTTTAATAATAACAAGATAAATATTAATAATAATGAATTAATTACGGTATAATAACAATTAAAATAATAAAAGTAATACATTTTTAATAATAATAATAATAATGATAGTAATAATCATAAATAATAATTAAAATAAATTAAAATAATAAAATTTAATAGCAATAATCTTATATAATAATAATGATATTAACAATAATAATAATAAATTAAAATTATTTTCAAATGTCATTTTATTCCAAAAATGAACTTATATGTAAAAGTTTATAAATTTTAGTGTCTATTAAATTTTACAGAAAATATAAGGTAGTGTAATGTAATCAAATACAAAAGTAGGCGGACCTTATTGTTGACGAGTAGTAAAGCTGTCTGAGAAAACTTGAGTGCTTTCTTTGCTTTAGATTTTCCTTTTTCTTTGCTCTCATTTTTTTGCTCTTATTTTTTTTTTTGCATTTGCGTGGCACACTGTACATTATATTGCATTAGGTTATATTACATTATATTATATTAAACTAATAATGCAATATTATATTTGATGAAATATGAATTGTATTATATAAAATAATATATTTATATTTATATTAAATTAATACTTTCGATTATTTGAGTTTTTTAATTTTATTTAATATTATGTACTTTTTATTTATTATTTTAACTAAAAAATAAAATAAGCTAATGGAAACAGTGTCGTATTACACAAACCTGATGCCCCCTTTGGATTTATTTAATGTGGAACTGTTTAGATTATGGTGTATTTACCATAATGTGAATAGAAAAAATTACCAAACATGCGATTGCATTGCATTAGCTAATGTAATCCCATGTAATATGATATGTCAAACACACCCTTAATGTTACTAGCATTTTCATCTCACTAACTTGAGCATTTGAGTGTTTATAATGATAATGTTAATCGACAATCTTTTACCTTAATTTTTTTTATTTAAGTGGCTGCAAAGGAGTTTTTAGACATTCTAATGTTTAACAACCTCATGAATGGCGTCGATCTCACTATTTAGTATAATTTTTTTCTTTTTTCTTTGTGAGAGAAAGAAGAAACTTACTTTCTATAGATTTCATACAATTTAATAGTTGAAATAAAAAAAATGTCAATAGATTTCATACAATCTAATAGTTGAAATCTAAATTAGACAAAAAAAATAGCATGTAGAATGATCTATACATCAAGTCATTTACTATCAAAATTGCATGGAAAAATGACTCAATATTATGCCGCAATTTTAAATGAAAAGTTTTTAAGTTCATATGCCCCTACCCTCCATGATGAGGGTACTTGGAGTTGAATGCAATATTCCAAGTCTATGGGCTTTAAAATCGGTCTCTTCGCAAGCCCAATCCACTCTTCTAAGAAAAAAATTGTTATTTCTAGGAGATTTTCGATTAGATCGGTGCTAATGTTCAGAGAGCACCGAAATTTGAACACTACGGCAGCAAAAACCGTGTTAATAAATCAAAACGACACATTATCCGCATAAAGTGCTTCATTTTCTGTTGACTCGGCGTCATTGTGGTGTTCAAATATCATTTTTCTTGCTAAAAATATCCATTAGTTAAAATTATTATTATTATTATAGACAATGCAATATGATGGAACTACAAAGAACAAAGTTCTTGCGCTCTTATCTTCGTGCCTCCATACACACTTTTAACAGTTGCTACGCGAAACTAACTTAGCAAAGGAAGGACATTAACTTGCACCTTAAGCCAATAAATTTTGCAAAGAAAAATTGTACATACATAAGGTTGCAAGTACAGCAATGTGTCCCTACAGAATAACTCTCTTCATTTCATTTCAAACACCAGCTCATCAAGAGACAAGTAAGAGCAATTTCAAATATCTCTACAAGCAAAATATGAACACGAAAGAACATGCTTTAGCACGGCCGAAGGCCGAAGCATGAAACTTGAAGCCCATGAGACCGAACGCTTGAAAGTACGGAAATTGGGGGAGAAAAAAAAGAGGAATTGCTCATTGTATCCCAAGCCGGAGTTACTAATTTCAACCTACCGCTGCTTCTGTATTCTCTTGTCCCTTATCGGCAGCTCAATGGGCTGTTGGGCTTCGTGAGGGTGATTTGGGCCCTTGTAAACCTTTAGATGGGTGAACAGTTCTCTACCAAGCTGCACCAAAGTGACTCCCAGATCAAGCCAAAGTTCGCAAACAAGTACCCACCTATCCAGGCAGTACATGCAAAACATGTCCTATTGTTTCTAAAAGGCGTAAAATGTTGAAGAAAGTGAGAAAAATTAGTGGCTGGTCAAGCTAACACAAAAGGGGCCATTGAGAATAAGAATATGTCCTCGGTCAATTTCAAGATGCACTAAGTAGACATAACATACATCAAAATATATGCAATTTTAACATCCATGGGCTGGATTATATACCGAGGAATAACAATGTCAATGCCATACTTCTTCATGCATCAATCAAGTTCACATTCAACATAACCAACACAAGAGTATTTCGAGATCGATGTATCAACAATACTCATAAAGAAAAGTTATTTATTCAAGAAAATGCGGTGCTCACTTTCTTTTGGTTGACTGTGTGCACAAATTATTCAACAAAGCACACTAACACACCAACTAATATCTCTTGACAACATTACAAAGTTTCACTGCAAAGACAGCACTTAGATAGTTGGAGCATACACATCCAACAAAATGACATAACAAAAAAATAATTAGAGCATAGTAAAGCTAAATGCATCCCAGAGCCATTTTCATACTTCTCACATCAACAAATTATCCATATAAATTCCATGTGAATGTCTTTAACTCAGATTAAAAATTACAAGCATTTGCGATAAGGAAAACAAAGTGGGAAAAATTAGTACAAATATAATTTCTGGTTGACCACCTCTATCAGCCTTCTATTCTAGTTAACAACTATGATGAAGAATGAGGAAAACATAGAAGTTAAGCACATGCAGACACACAAAATTTGATTTAGAATCAGAGAACTCACCCTCCCTTTCGGAAGCATTCCGCGAACAGCATGCTCAATAATTCTTTCTGGGATTCTATGCTGTAGCTGGTCAAATGTTTCCTCTTTCATACCACCAGGTCTCCCTGAATGCCTCCTGTAGATCTTTTGTGTCCTCTTCTTCCCAGATACAGCAACTTTTTCAGCATTCACCTTTTGTTTTCAAGAACAATAAAAACCAGTTGAATACCGCTCAACAACTATTTAACTAAGATATTTAAAGAACTTGTCAAGACCATTGACATAAGTTGAAAACCTAGATCAGCATCCACTAAAGCCATCTCTGGAACACGACAATCAGGAAAAAACAAAAGGAACATATAACAAATAGACACCTACTAAACAACCGCATCTCAATTACAATGATGAGACACCTGACTGGCATTATCAGTTTGCAGATTTCCAGAAGATAAAGCTTCTCAAAAACTGATAATCATCTAAAAAATATTGTACTTACATACACTAGTTGGCTTCTCTATAGATTTTGATATTTCACAGAAAGGGCTTCATATGGGTGCCCATGTAAATTACTAGTTCACCTTGAACTTTTTACTCTTTAATGTGATATCCATATTCTTATCAATAAAGAAGCTGACGCCAGTCATGCCACTACCAAAAGTACCTAAACAAATCTACAGACTTAACTTCACACTAACAACCAACAAAAAGAGCATCTTTATCAAAAGTTGAATACATTGGAGCACAATCTTCTTGATGCACTCAGCATTCGTTGCCGTTGTGGCGGGAGAAAAAGAATACATGAGTAAGCACACAAACCACATACCACAATCACATATGCTCCCATGTCCACACTGGGAGTGTAGGTCGCCAGATTCTTTCCACGAATATGAATGGCAATAGTGGATGCAAGTCTACCAAGAATCTTATCGGTTGCATCAACCACATACCATGTTTTATCTGAATGCCTGTGATCAGCAGCTTTTGGATACCATGTATTGTTCCAAATGTCCTACGTAACGTAAAGAATAAGAAAAGAAAATTCCAACATACTTAAATTAATAATTGAGGGGCAAGTAACACATTGTCAATTTCATAGTTTAGCACAATCTTGGAACAGTATTTCATATGCCACATTATCATACAGTCTTAACATTATCAAAATTAGTAAAGTGAAACTTCAAACGATGCTCAGTACTGGAAACAAATAAAAGAAACTAGGATGAAATTCTTTGTTTTCAAAGACACATTTGGGTGAAGTCTTTCAAAAGTAGTTTTTGGATGGACAAGTTTATGGCGTGTTTTGGGTTATGCAATGATTGAAACATACCACTTATTATGGTTATATTGTAAGTTTTTGAGTCCTACTAATTGTAACACTTGAAATCACTAGTTTCCCAGTATAAGTTTGCAGGTAGATTATACAGATTAGCTATCACATAAAAGTGGTTGTATTGTGCGCCCACAAAGTAGACCTCACCCATAAAAACCGACATGTAAGGGGCGGGTGCCTTGGAGTTAATAAAACACCAACAAATCCCATACTTAGCCAATGTGTGATCCTAACAGGATGCTTACCAAACCAAACACTTCCGTTGGTGTGCTTTTAAAGTTAAGCAGACAGAAACACAATAGTAAAAAACAAACCCTTAAACATAATAACCCACATACACTACTCAAGGGTCCATATTTTTACCTACAATATCTGCTCTAATCGGGTGATCAAATTGCGCATCAGCCTAAAGCCTAACCATGAAACTGCTCAAAATTTAGTGATATTGAGCAAACTATCGTTTGCTTAATAATGGGTTCAAACTAAAGTAGTTCAAAAATTCTCAATTCATTACCTTTTCCAAGCAATAATGAAATCATACAAAAAAAAACAAGGGTTTTGATTTATTTTTACTTCCTAAGAACAAAAACCCACAAAAAAAAATTACAATTTTTTTCCCTTCAGTTTCTTGAATTGAGAAGAGGGTTAGATTTTTACTGGTCCATTAACTTCGGACTGCTCGAACATCCAGCGTTGGTTTTCGGGGACAAGAGCGAGGTTCTGGCAGCAGCGAACCTTAAACGATCGCTTGGTGTTCAAAGGCGATGTCGATTTCGCTGAAGCACCAGAGAACCCGAGGAATGGGGTTGTGCTAGAACTGATGGTAGTGCCTGTGTTGAGTGTCTTGAATGAAGAAGAAGAAGATGATGATTGTAATGATGAGAAGATTACACAAGTTGGCGTACAGAGGGTTGCCATTTTTTTGGTTTCTTTCTTTACAGCTTCCTCTTGCTTACTCTTCTCTTCTAATTTCACTCCACCGGTCGCTTCTGATTTTATAATACTGGATAAGATGAGGCTTTTTATTTTTATTCGTTTTTTTAAAATTTTTTTTTCTATAGAGTAAAATCAACATTTACTACATTTTTTTTCTCAATATATTTTAATCTATATATTTTCTGATTCTGTTTGCAATTTAGTTAGTTACTCAAAAGTCTTAAAAAATACTTTTTTTTTAGCATTCTAATCTAAAATAAGATAAATTTGTAATAAAATGGCGCCATTTTAACCAATTACATAAATTTTAGGTTTTTCAAAATCAGTTAGTCTAACTTTTTCTATCATAACTACTCAATTATTATTTTTTTAGATGAAATTATTCTCATCATTCTCACAACTCCCATTTCAACCTCAACCAATGACGATACCTCAGCCAACATTGGCATCTCGACCCAAATGGCATAGTGATGACCGAAAGTGTTATCATCATATGTAATCATCATCGGTGGCTTCATGTGTAAATCTGATTTGTTAATCCTTAATTTTTCAAAAAATTGAGTTGTTCTTGTGAGATTGGATTGATTTTACAATTGATTGCATTAGTGAATCTTATCAACATTTTGTGGTTAAAATAGTTAAAAGTTATTATTGCACATAATGTGTTTGACAAAATGTACGTGTGAAACTTATTCGTGTTATTGTTCCTATAATTCGTTTTGCATTGTGTGTTTGATCAAGGTTGGTTGGATGGAGTAAATATATTTTTATTTTTTTTATGTTGGTTTGATCATTGTTTGTGAATGGTGATAGTGGTGGTTTGAGAATGCTTGGTGTTGTAGGCACACTTATCACACTTGTGCTTAGTGTGAGAGGTACCCATTACTCCAAATTTTGGTGTGAAAATTTAGTGTGACAGGTATATCTCACACTTTGTTGTGGTGCAATAGGTGTCTATCGCACTAAAATATATGTTCAGTTTTATCTAACGGTATGTTGTGGTGTGATAGGTGCCTGTCACATCAAAACATAAATTTAATTTTAACTTGTATTTTTTTTTGTAATTTTTAATTTTAATTTAATAAATGTTAGAAACGAACAAAATTTAGATTTTATTGTAGATACATGGCCAAGAAGCAATTGATAAAGAGTGACATGCCTGGACCAAGGATGGAAATAGGCAAGATAAAGTATTAAAGTTACATGCGTCCGATCATTTCTTCAGATATATCATGCATACTTTGAAATTTGGATCTATAATGGAAGCCATCAAAGAGAAGTTGAGCCATCAAAGAGAAGTTGATGAAACGACAATTACATATTTTTAAAATGGATGTGTTCGCCCATTTCATGAAAATGAATAATCATGTCTTCAATGAGGCTAGTACAACACGAAAAATGCAATAAAGATCAACCATGGTTTCAATGTGGTGACCAATTCCTATACTTATTACTTACAGAGTGGTACTTAGTTACTGGACTTTGCTATGGTGCAAAAGACGTTCACAAAGAAAATCAAAAGTTACTATCAATCATTGGTGTGACCAATATTTTAATGATCATCTAAGAACTCTTCCAAAGTTGGATTGAAGTTTTGAGGATTTGAACTTCCATGATATGGACGACATTAATGCACTAAAAATCATGCTATATTACTTTGCAGATAGATTACTTAATAGGAGAAAAGATAAATAGTAGGGAGGTTCATTATTAATGAACTTGAAGATCTAGTTAATTCACAAGTCATTTATGAGGTCGTTACTTATGGCAAACGATATATGACAATTATGATAATGCTTTAATGAAAAATTAAATGCTTCCAAGGCTTCTAGTCATAAAGAGGTGAAGTACAATATTTAAGACTTTTGTCCCAGGGTTCAAGTGCGTTGAAAAGATAAATTTATGGATACCTAGTTTTGTGCTAATGTTTAACTAACAATGTTCTTTTGTATGACTTTTGAAACCTTGTTTGTTGTATGTTTGGCTTTTTAAAGTGATTGGTGGTATTCTAAGCGAAAATTGGGACACTAAAACAAAAATAAAAACTCATTGCATCGTAAAGTTAGAAGGCATTGGTTCTTCGAAATTATGTTATACTATAGTGTGGAACTTTTACAATAACAAGACTTTTCTTGTAAGTATTGCATATATATATATATTTAGACTCATTGTGAATATTTATTAAATAGTAGATGATTAGACTAAAAACAAATTGTGGTTATTTTGTGCATAGTAAATTGTTAAATACACCATGATCCGAACAAGAATGAGAAGGACAAGTCATATCAGAGGAGTACAGAGGTTTATAAGACATCTATTCCACATTGGGTTCGTAATGTGAGTATATTATTTAACTTAGTTTCAATGATCGTTAAATATCGAATATCAAATAATTGTTTAATTTATTGTTTATGTTACTTTGTGTAACATTAACCATATATCTTTTTTTTTTTTTTAGTCTAATAGGAATTTTACTCTTTTTTTTTGTTATGCCCTTTTTCAAGCACTAAGAACATGTCACAGTTCTCCGAGATACATTCTCACCAATATATGGTATTCTAGATATGAATGATGACGAGTAGGTGATTTTTCTATTGATGGATTTACTTTTAACTATTGATGTCCTTTGATACTTGCCAAGAATCAAAGTTGCTAACTAGATTCATTAGTACTACATATGCTTTTAATAATAATTCCTTAGAGTAAAACTGAGAACAAAGTTTTATATAATCCAAACAGATGGTTAGGCAAACAGTAATTGCATGAGCACAGACAAGTTGACCAAGTTAGAATACTCTATAGTTACAAGTCACCCCTTCTTCACACTACCATCCCAAACCTGAAATCTATACTCAGACATAGGATGAAGGATCATTCTTTTAGCCTTTCTTTCATGCCAATTATTAGTTTGTTTGCTCACATTGTTAAAAGAGTACTTATCGATTCTATTGCTATCTTCCTGTCATAAAACTATTATCATAAGTTTTTTCTAAAGTGATCAATCAAATAAGAAATGGGAAATGTTCGTAGCTCTTTCATCAGAAAATTTACACTTTTCGTAGTATTAGTGGTTAGAATGCTATACCCCTTGCTGTCAAATTGAGAATGCACACAATTATATTTACCGAAATTATTCTTTTAAGTAATCAACAATTTCTGAGTGCATCCCTCATAACCTTCAAGTTGTTTTCTAGACTCTCCGCATCCATATTCCTTTGCTACTTCTATAAATGCAAGCTCAAATTTATCCTAAAAAGATTTAGACATCTTAAATTTTGAATTTTTATTACTTTTCACATGGTAGGAACAAACGCTGTAGGAGGCACTGTGAAGTACTTTCATTACTACTCTCTCAGTGAAGGTGTAATAATCAGAGATAATTATTAACTTTGAAAAATCACCAATCACTTCATACAATTTCTTCATAAGCCATTCTCAAGAATCAATATTTTTGGAATCTCCAATCCTAACAGCTATTAGATATAATTGGTTATTTCATACAAGAATGTTGCCACTAGGGATGGCAAATTTCAGATTTGGATCTAGATGTAAGTGATCTGAATGTGGATCTGTTGGATCCAAATCCATATTATTTTTTTTAGATCCATATCCTTGATTAAAAATAAATAATCATCCAATACTTAACGAATATAAAATAATCTAGAATACTGAACGAATCTAAAATAATCTAGAATAATGAACGAATCTAAAATAATCCAAAATAGTTGTTAATAACATCACAAATGACAATTGCATGGGTAAAAACAACACAAATCCTTAGCAACTGGGAGTATACAAACTTGGTGGAGCAATGACAACGTGAGAAGGGGATTGAGCAATGATGGTGAGAAGGGACTGAGTTGTAACAATAGGAGAAGACTGAGCAACAATGACTGTGAAAATTAAAGAGAAGATTGAATGACATGGGCGTGATGGCATAATGAATGATTAGGAACTGAAGAGGCTGGCATTGGCAGTCGAGGAACTAATGATTTGTTGTTGTTTGCAAATAAGGGATTTGGGGTTAGGATTTATTGATTTGGGTCTACAGTTATAATGAGTGTTGGCTGTTGGGAAATAGGTATTTAGGTTGGGTTTGTTATAATGTTATGTGTAACATATCTTTAGCTTAGGATATATAGACATATATACATACATACACACACACACACACACACACACACACATATATATATATATATATATATATATATATATATATATATAATTGGTGGAATACTAGTCAATCCGAAACCTTTTTGAATGATATTTAAGAAAAGATTATTCTAGAAAAATTCATAGAATTAGAGGAATTATTCCTCTTGGACGAAATAATAAAGGAATTTCCGGAAAAACGTCCTATGAATCAATTGAAACCTCAGATTCATACTAGAACCACGATGATTATCGTCATTGCAGTAGAGTTTAACCACCAAGTTCGGGATGGATTGGTGTGGTTTTTGGATGCTAGTGCATCTGGATACGCATTTAGATCTCTGTGGATCCTTAAATT
>JARCIV010000037.1:0-50000 GCA_029618585.1 Citrus australasica | reverse complement strand
GTAATTAATTAGAAAATTAAGTATATTGTAAATAAGTTATTAGGTAGTCATAATATAATAAAAAAATGAAAAAGAAATAAAACAATTTAAATATTTAATTAATTTTTATCAAATATTTAAAAATATATATATAAAATCAATTAATTATGGTATTTTTAATTTTCATGATTATTTTTAATAGGATATTAGTGATTATTAAATTTATACAATCAATAATGCAATAAGTTATTAAATGGTTAGTTTATAAATTATTAAATATACAAGTAATGAAAATTTAATCTCAAGAGTTATTACAAGTAAAATTGTCAATTTAATTAGATCATAGATAATAAATAAAAATCTTAAGTAAATCATAAAAAAAATTAATTGATAAATTAATATTAACATATAATTTTTCTTTAATTTTATCTCAACTAAATAAATCTATAAATTATAATTATTAATCTGATAATTTTAGGAATAAATTCAAATTTAATCTCCTTTAATCCAATTCAAGTAAATTTATCAAATATAAAATAAGTATTTAATTTTAAAATTAGTTCAACTCAATACTTAATCTTTACATCCAAACATGGTCTCAATTGCCAAGGCAACTTACAAAGAGTTGTAACCGAAAGCATTTATGAAGCCTTTTTTTTTCATTTTAATTTTCAGGTTCATACATATATAATCTTTCTGCCAATGAAGCGCCTGCCAATCAGAGAAGTTAATTTTTTTAATTTATTTTTCGACGCCGGCCCCACCCCTGAATCATATCGCTTTGACTCCAGATGAACGAGGCTTTTAATTCACGTTATTCTTTGAAAGATCGTGATTCCAGATGAATGAGGCTTTTAATTCACGTTATTCTTTGAAAGATCGTGATTCCAGATGAATGAGGCTTCTTTTTCACGTTATTCTTTGAAAGACCGCTAGCTGGTTAGGGTACATTGATTACACAGACGTTGATCTTTCTGTAGCGGGAATTAACACAACAGGAAATGCCAGATATCTTCGGATTCTTTGAAAGATCGTGATTCCAGATGAACGAGGCTTTTAATTCACGTTATTCCTTGAAAGATCGTGATTCCAGATGAATGAGGCTTCTTTTTCACGTTATTCTTTGAAAATCGTGATTCCAGATGAACGAGGCTTTTAATTCACGTTATTCCTTGAAAGATCGTGATTCCAGATGAATGAGGCTTCTTTTTCACGTTAGTCTTTGAAAGACCGCTAGCTGGTTAGGGTACATTGATTACACAGACGTTGATCTTTCTGTAGCGGGAATTAACACAACAGGAAATGCCGGCTCATCATCACGAATCAGAACCAGACGTCGAACGCCATCCTCAAACGAACGGCCAACGTTGTTGCAGAGTTTGACACAAGACTCGCAAACGGATGGACAATGAACGATTTTGTATGTACCTGGAAAATTTCCAAGTTTCTCAAGCTTAAACCAATTTAGCAAAGTTTCAGCTCCAGGGTGACCATCAAGTGCCCCGGTTGTTATAAACCATTTGCCTGATGCAGCGTCATAATTATCAACTTTCCACAACGGTTTTTCGTTACAATAGTCACGTCCAGATAGCAACACTGAGAATCTCAAGTTGAGATCAGTGGATTCTCGGACAATTGTAGAATTGCATGTTATACGGTGACATTGTTAATTTGATTCCATTTTGCATATCAGAAGGTAATTGGATAACGTCCAGCGGACAATATCCGTTTCTGCCTCCGTGTAGGCTAACTCCACCACCGCCAGCTCCCCAGATGGCTGAGACTATGTAGTACTGAAGGGTGGATTCGACCTTTGAAAAGAATTGAATGAATTCTGTATATTATTATTCAGCCACCATATCATGAGTTTATATACAAGATACAAAAGTAGAGGAATGCCGAAATCTAAGGCAAACCCATTAATGTGATTCCTTTCTATAGCTGTACAAAAGTAAGAAAGGAAACAAATAAAATCATATAATTATACAATCAATTCAAATCTTCGTGATTGACTTCTCAATCTTTAACATTCCCCCTCAAGTTGGAGTGTATATTCATAACACTCAACTTGTCAAGTAGATGATGAAACTGAGCTGGACCAAGGGCTTTAGTAAAAATATCAGCTGGTTGTTGGCTGATGCGTACATGGGCTGTTTGAATCATGCCGGTTTGAAGTTTCTCACATATAAGATGACAATCAATCTCCATATGCTTTGTACGCTCGTGGAAAACAGGATTTGAAGCAATGTGAATGGCTGCCTTGTTATCACAATATAACATAACTGCTTGCGAATGTTTCACCTTCAAGTCTTCAAGTAAATATTTTAACCAAGTAATTTCGCAACAAGTGGTTGCCATAGATCTGTATTCAGCCTCAGCTGAAGATCGAGAGACAGTTATTTGCTTCTTTGTTTTCCAAGAGATCAGTGATTCTCTAAGCATGATGCAATATCCAGTAATCGACCTTCAAGTATCTCTACATCGTGCCCAATCCGCATCACAATAAGCCTTCAACTGAATTGAGCTATGTGCTGACAGGAATATCCCTTGGCCTGGTGCTTGCTTAATGTATCGTAAAACTCGATGTTCTGCATCTAAGTGTGATGTACGTGGCTTGTCCATGAATTAACTTAGCACATGTACTGCATACACCAAATCTGGTCGTGTTATAGTTAAGTAAATCAATCTACCAACGAGCTTCCGATATGATGATGGTTCTGTTAATAAATCCCCATCCGATGCACTTAAATTTAAGTTTTGCTCCAAAGGAATTTTTGTTGGTTTTGCACCTAGAAAACCCGTGTCTTCAAGGATTTCAAGAGCATATTTTCTTTGACAGAGATGAATCCCATTTCTCGAGCATGCAACCTCAATGCCTAAGAAATATTTCAAGCTTCCAAGATCATTGAGTTTGAAACGACCATGTAAAAATTCTTTAAGTTCTTGAATTTTCTTCAAATTATTTCCAGCTAAGATCACATCATCAACATACTCCAAAACAATAGTGAAATGTCCTTCCTCTGATTGGACGAACATTGAATAATCTGCCTTTGATTGCTTGTAGCCAGCATCTCTAACGGCAGAAGAAAGTTTAGCAAACCATTGTCTAGATGCTTGCTTTAGACCATACAATGACTTGTTGAGTTTGCAAAACCTTGTGTCCCCCTTTCGTCCAAATCCAGGAGGGAGATCCATGTAGACATCTTCATGAAGATCTCCATGCAAGAATGCATTGTTAACATCAAGTTGATGAAGATGCCATTTTTGTGTAGCTGCAATTGCAAGTAATACACGAACTGTCATTAACTTGGCAACTGGAGCAAATGTTTCTGTATAATCAACCCTTCTATTTGGCTGAAACCTTTCGCAACCAAACGTGCTTTATATCGTTCAACAAAACAATCAGGATTATACTCGACTTTGAAAACCCATTTACACCCTACTGATTTTTTGCCAGGAGGAAGAGAAGTCAATGTCCATGTCTGGTTGTTTTCAAGAGCATCTATTTATACTCTCATAGCATCTCGCCAATTTTTGTCTCGAAATGCCTGCAAGAAGGACTTAGGTTCTGTTTGAAGAGAAATGGAAGAGGTGAAAGCTCGATGAGGAGAAGACAAACAATCATAAGATAAAAAATTACATAAAGGATAAGGATTACCAAGAGAAGTGATCGTAGCTGATTCCGACGATTGAGACATTTGAGATGGGAGTCTATGTTGGATATGGAAGTCATGCAAATACCTAGGAGGTTTAGTTGGGCGAGAAGATCTACGTGGCACAATAGAAGCATTGAAATCCATATTTGAAATATCAGTGGCTTGCTCTAGAGCTGGTGTGGGATTATCATTGCAATTTGGGGGCACATTCTCGTCATTTGGAATAGGAAATGGCATGGGCAAAACTGGAGAATGTGTTGGACTTGAATAATTAGAGAAAGGAAATTGATCTTCATAGAAAATGACATCACGGGATGTGAAAACTCTACGATTTTCTATTTCATAGACTCGATATCCTTTTTGTCCATAAGGGTAACCAATGAATATGCAACGAGTAGCACGTGTATCAAACTTGGATGGTTTTTTAGTATGTGTGGAAGCAAAGCATAAACAACAAAAAACACGCAGATGGTTATAAGATGGTCTAATTTTATACAACATTTCATATGGAGATTTTCCAGATAAAATTGGTGTAGGTATCCTATTAATCAAATATGTGGCTGTAAGAATGGCTTCACCCCAAAAATATTTTGGTAAATTAGCTTGAAAAAGTAATGCACGTGCTACATTAAGGAAATGTCGGTGTTTCCGTTCTACCACTCCATTTTATTGTGGGGTGAAGACACAACTAGTCTGATGAATAATTCCTTTGTTAGAATAATAAAGCAGCATGATGAATTCTTGGCCATTGTCACTACGGATGGTTTTAACCTTTGAAGAAAATTGTGTCTCAACAAGTTGTACAAATGATTGTAAATGATGACGGGTTTTAGACTTATGACGCATTAGATAAACCCATGTGCATCGAGTGTGATCATCCACAATGGTAAAAAAATAATGGGCTCCTGAAATAGAAGATGTTTGATAGCCTCCCCAAATATCAACATGCAATAACTCAAAAGGTGCAATAGAAGATATTGAACTTAAAGAAAATTCTACTCTTGTTTGCTTTGCTAAAGGACACACTGAACAATTACCAATCTCGCAAGCTTTAATGTCAAGTACATTGGTAGAAAGTAGATGAAGAGATTTATTTGATAAATGTCCTAAACGACGATGCCATAATTGAGAAGGAAAAGAGTTCACTGATTGACAGGTGACTTCCTTGAACACATTCAGGTAGTATAGACCATCCCGTTCAGTTCCCGTCCTAATCGTCTTTCTCGAGCGTAGGTCCTGAATTACACAAGATTGAGAGGAGAAGATAAATGAGTATTGTGAATTTTGGGAATGCTTGCTTACAGAAATTAAGTTGAAATGAAAGGTAGGTACACATATAACATTGGTCAAAGTAAATTGTGAAGAAAAAATAATGGATCCAATGTGTGTGACAGGAGCTAATGAACCATTTGGTAGTTTGACAGTTTGATTTTTCACTGGCGTAGAATATGTTAAATAAGATGGGGAACAAACCATGTGATCTGTAGCACCAATATCTATGATCCATGGAGTACATTCTACGGATGAGGAGAGGCATATGAATTTACCTGACAAGTGAGTCATGGCAGGAGTACCTATATGATGTGCCATAGGACCTGGTTTATTAACATTGTTCAAGAGCTCAAGAATTTGCTTGCATTGTTCCTGAGTAAATGAATAACCACTTGATTCTTTACAATCTACAGCAAGTGAGGATGTTTGATTGGCACTTGGTTTGGAATTCCCTTTCCGATTTCGGTGATCTGGAGGAAATCCATGAATATGATAACACTTGTCCACTGTATGGCCAACCCATCCGCAATGATCACATTTTGGGCATTCACGTTTTCCGTCTTTTCTCTTCTCCACATCCTTGTATTCTTTCCTTTCTCGTGAGTTCATTTTTACAGCAAGTGCAGCAACTTATGGTGCAATGGTTTGATTTGAAGATACCGCACGCTGACACTCATCTTGAAGCACCAATGAATATGACTTGTTCACATTCGGAAGTGGATTGATCCATCAATAAAATCTGTCCGTGAGTTGCAGAGTATGATTCATTTAGTCCCATAAGGAACTTTATCGTTTTGTGGCTTTGCTGATATTGGATAACTGCTTTCATTGAGCCACAAGAACACGTTGGAATTGAACAAAGTGCATCAAATTCATCCTACAATGCTTTCAGCTTAGTATAGTATGTTGCTATCGACATGGTATCCTGCACCAAGTTATGAATTTCTTTTTCTAACTTGAAAAATATATGGACCATTTACCTCTGAAAGTCGTTCTTTTAAATCCGCCCAAATCTCACTTGCAAGTTTGCAATAGATCACACTAAGAGAGATTTCTTTTGATATAGAGTTGAGCAGTCATGATTTGACCATATCATTGCAGCGATTCCAGTGCTGTGACTCAGCGGCTGAAGCGTCTCCAGGATGCTTGATAGATCCATCAATAAACCCGATTTTGTTCTTCGTACTTAATGCCACAATCATTGCACGGCTCCAGGTATTATAGTTGTCTTCAGTTAAGGGCTGTGACACTAATATTACTCCTGGATGATCAGAGTGATGAAGGAATAATGGGTTACTTGGATCTTCATGGCTGGAGATTGGTGATGAAGCTTTTTCTTTGTTTGCCATGGATTGATGGATTTAAAAAACAAAAATCAGATTGCTGGGATGAGCAGAAGAATCTGGTTACCAGAATCTCGCTCTGATACCATGAAAAGAATTGAATGAATTCTGTATCTTATTATTCAGCCACCATATCATGAGTTTATATACAAGATACAAAAGTAGGGGAATGCTGAAATCTAAGGCAAACCCATTGATGTGATTCCTTTCTATAGCTGTACAAAAGTAAGAAAGGAAACAAATAAAATCATATAATTATACAATCAATTCAAATCTTTGTGATTGACTTCTCAATCTTTAACAACCTTGTTGCCGTTGACATCAAGGAGAGGTTCAGGAACTGATGAGGTGCCCAAGACCAACAAAGAGTTTGAGGCCTAGGCAAGGATAAGGAAAGAGAGAGTTGTTGCTAATGAAATCTTTATTTTTTTTGTTTTCAAAGCTATATATCTGTTTGATGCGCGTTGCATTCGGTGAAGAAGGGTTAGAATTTATAGAGAGCTAGAGTAGCTTAGGTGCAAGGTCTTTCAAGTAGCTCCAAGCAAAGCTCATGCATGATTGAGTCTCTTTTTTCTTATTTTCTTTATTCAAATTGTCAATTTCTTAACATTTATCCCAAACTCATGCATGATAACGATATTTTTATTTCATTTATTTATTCAAATTAATTTTTGGTGTCGAACTTGCATTCATGTGTGATTCAGCCTTCTATCTGAAGACGAGCCATAAAACATATCAAACTATCATTTTAAAAAAAAAAAGACTATATGTATGAATATCTTTTAGTAATAGATGGTCAAGATGTTCTCCCAATGATTTGAGAAAAGCACTACTAGAAAAATGGTTTTTATCGATACTTAACTCGTGACACTTCGTCAAAAAGTATTAGTATTTACATAAATAAATTTGGACCATCTGATGTGTTTATGTTGGTATAAATCCAAATGTTATTGATGTCAATGTGCAAGTGTACACAACACGTAATATAATGATAAATGTTTGAAATCGTCTTCATAGAGATTGATATTATTATACTTGCTACAGCAAACTCCATAGTGCCATTTTGCTTTGATTGAAAATAAACCAAATAATAAAACTACTAATCCAATTTAACTAAAATAAAATACAATAAATAGAAATGCAATCAAGTAAATTCTCACGTTACACACAAGGATAAAACTAATGGGAATGGAGTCGTTACACACAAGGATAAAACTAATGGGAATTGAGTAGTTGAGTGATTAAACTCTCTCAATGGTTTTGACTATTTCTTCTAATTGTAGGTTCAGTTGCTGCAGCATCTGGTACAGCACTGGACAGAATCCTTATGTATCCTTAGTTGTCGCTTGTTGGATGTCTTATATCCTTATGTAACCTAATAATGATCAATTGTTATGCCAACATAAGATATAACATTACATGTTTAGGTTCTATTTACCTTACAAGGTGAATCTGCATATCTAATTCATCACTAATTTTAGATCAAGCATGACCCTTTTGGAATCATGTAAACTCAACTCAGGAAACTTAATCTAAAACCAAGTATTGCTTTAATATGTTCCACTAAGATAAGCTCTTTTGCTGGTCTCTCTTAGCTAGTATTATTAAATGAGTGGTCAACTGAAATAATGAATTAAAATAAGTACTATAAAAACAAAATGCTATACCAAACATGCAGCAATACATAAAATCAGTCAATGAACCATCAAGATTATTTATCACTCAACTATAAATAAATTTAGTTCATGGTTTGCAAAATAAAAATAAACAAAAGAGTTTCAACCATCAAATATATTCCCATGATTAAGTAATGAACAAGAAAACAAGAGAACAATAAAAATGACTA
Source organism: Citrus australasica (assembly GCA_029618585.1). Lineage (NCBI taxonomy): Eukaryota > Viridiplantae > Streptophyta > Magnoliopsida > Sapindales > Rutaceae > Citrus > Citrus australasica. The sequence continues at coordinate 41,904 of JARCIV010000037.1, read as the reverse complement.
AATTCCTGATTGAATTTTGCAAGTTTTCCTCTATTGCAGCCCTTAATTTCACTTGTTGATTTCGTTCTCCACTTATCTCAAGTTGGTTTATGTCCTTGGTTGAGGGCTCTCTCCTTTCTTTTTCATGTATACTTCGTTTATAGTTGCAAACTAGGTCAGCTGGAATTTTTGCGAGCGTATCTTCCAGATTTGGAAACTTCAGATCGCGATTTTGTAAAGATCTCATTTTCTCTATCAAGCTTTAAGATTGCTACAACAAGCTCCAACTGGATGTCGTAAACACTTCTCTCAATATCTCTGAGTTGGCGTTCTAAACCCTCAACATAGGCTACAAACTCTGGTGGTTGTAGAGCCCAAATGCGATGTGTTTTACAAAATTGAATCTGCCTTTTGAGATGAGTTTTGACACGTTGAAGTGGTTTAAGAATGTTCAGGAGGAATGGTCTAAGTATGGTACTCATGATTAACAATGATAAGAGAAAACTTAATGGTAAAACAAACACACTTATGCAAAAATAATTTCAATTAGCAAAAGAATAATAAAAAGAAAGAAAGAAAAATCAAACCACCGAAAAGAAAAAATCAATTCAAATCTGGTGGGTCACTTAAATTTATTTCGGTCTCTACTCCATGTGGTTGGTACTCCAGATATAACTTTAATCTTTGACCATTAACTTTAAATGTGACACCGTTCTTTGGGTCCTTAATTTCAATTGCCCCATGTAGAAAAACCGTATGAATAATAAATGGGCCAGACCAACGAGAGCGTAACTTACCTGGGAATAGGTGCAAGCGAGAATTGAACAAAAGCACTTTCTGACCTGGAGTGAAAGATTTTCTCATAATTTGCTTGTCATGGAAGACTTTCATTCGTTGCTTGTAAATCTTGGCACTTTCGTATGCGTCATTGCGAATTTCTTTAAGTTCCGCCAGTTGTAATCTTCTTTCTGAGCTGACTTGCTGCATGTCAAAATTAAATTTATTGATGGCCCAAAATGCACGATACTCGAGTTCCACAAGTAGGTTGCAAGTTTTTCCATACACTAGCCTATAGGGTGACATCCCAATCGGGGTCTTGAAAGTCGTTCTATATGCCCATAATGCATCATCCATTCTTAATGACCAATCTTTTCTGTCTGGCCTCACCGTCTTTTCTAATATGTGCTTTATTTCTCGATTGGAGATCTCCACTTGGCCACTGAGTTGCGGATGATATGAGGTCGCCACTTTGTGAGTGATTGAATACTTCGTCAAAAGAGCCTTGAATGCTTTGTTACAAAAGTGGGCACCACCATCACTGATTATCGCTCGAGGGAATCCAAAGCGTGAAACAATATTGCTTTTCAAATATCCTATCACCACCTTGTGATCATTGGTTCTGCATGGAATTGCTTCTACCCATTTCGATACGTAGTCAACAGCAACCAATATGTACTGATGGCCAAAAGAAGGGGAAAAGGGTCCCATGAAGTCGATACTCCATACGTTAAAAATCTCAACCACTAAAATTGGATTTAGTGGCATCATGTTCCTTCGTGTAATGCTCCCCATTCGTTGACACCTATCACATGAAGAACATAAAGTGTAAGCGTCTCAAAATATAATTGGCCAATAGAAACCACATTGTAAAAATTTTGTAGCTGTTTTCTTAGCACTGAAATGGCCTCCACAAGCTTGTTCATGGCAGAATGAAAGGATAATGTGAATTTCATTTTTTGGGACACATTGTCTGACAATTTGATCTGCACAATACTTGAATAAATACGGGTCATCCCAAAAGAAATTCTTTATTTCTGCAAAGAATTTAGCCTTGTCTTGCTTGGTACAATGCTCTGGAAGTTGACCTGTAACAAGATAATTAACGATATCAGCATACCAAGGTAATACTTCCACACTCATTAATTGTTCATCTGGAAATGACTCATTCAATGTTAATGGCTCTATAATTGTATCAAAATGGAGACGAGAGAGATGGTCTGCCACTACATTTTATGTGCCTTTCTTATCTTTGAATTCCAAGTCAAATTCCTGCAAAAGTAATACCCAATGAATTAGTCTAGCTTTTGCATCTTTCTTTGTGAGAAGATATTTAAGAGCAGCATGATCTGTGAACACAATTATTTTACAACCAATGAGATAAGATCGAAATTTTTCCAATGCAAACACTACTGCTAGTATTTCCTTTTCAGTAGTTGAATAGTTCAACTGTGCATCATTCAATGTCATACTAGTATAATAAATAACATGGGGAATTTGATCAACTCTTTGTCCTAATACCGCTCTTACTGTATAATCAGATGCATCACACATTAGCTCAAATGGTAAGCTCTAGCTTGGGGGCTAAATGATGGGTGATGATGTCAACAATTACTTTAATTTTTCAAAAGCCACAAGACATGAATCATTAAAGATAAAAGGTACATCCTTAGCAAGTAAATTGCATAAGGGTCTAGAAACTTTGCTAAAATCTTTAATGAAACGTCTATAAAAACCAGCATGCCCAAGGAAAGATCTTACTTCTCTGACTGTTTTGGGTAGAGGAAAATTAGAAATGAGATCCACCTTGGCTTTGTCAACCTCAATACCTTTGCTTGAAATGATGTGACCAAGGACAATACTTTGTTTTACCATAAAATGGCACTTCTCCCAATTTAAGACCAAGTTCTTCTCGATACATCTCTACAGAACTAGTGTTAGATGGTGTAAACATTGATCAAACGAGTCACCAAAGACAGAAAAATCATCCATAAAGACCTCAAGGAATCGTTCAACTATATCAGAAAAAATGCTTAACATGCATCGTTGAAATGTAGCAGGTGCATTACATAATCCAAATGGCATCCTCCTATATGCAAAAGTGCCAAAAGGGGCAAGTGAAAGTGGTCTTCTCTTAATCTTTTAGTGCTATGGGAATCTGATTATATCCTGAGTTGCCATCTAGAAAGCAATAAAATTCATGGCCTGCTAATCTATCAAGCATTTGATCGATAAATGGTAAAGGAAAATGGTCTTTACGTGTGACAGAATTCAACTTTCTATAATCAATGCATACACGCCATTATGTAGTCACTCTAGTGGGTATTAATTCATTATCGGCATTCGTAACTACAGTGACTCCTCACTTTTTGGGGACAACTTGCACATGACTGACCCATGAACTATCAGAAATGGGGTAAATGATACCTGCATCTAATAACTTAAGGACTTCAGTTCTAACTACGTCTTTCATATTAGGATTTAACCGACATTGCATTTCCCTAGTAGATTTAGCATTTTCATCAAGGTGAATGTAATGCATGCAGTCTACTGGATTTATACCTTTTATGTCTGCTATGCTCCATCCTAATGCTCCTTTGTGCTCTTTTAAAACATCCAACAACTTACTTTTTAGTTCGTCATTAAGGGATGCTGAGATGATTACCGGTAGAGTACTTTCTTTCCCAAAAAAATGCATATTCCAAAGTGTTGGGCTACGGTTCGAGCTCGAGTTTCAGTGGTGATTCTGATGATGGGATGAGTTTCCTCTCTGATGGTGCTAGTTGTTCAACTCTTGACTTCTATTTATTAGTGTCCATGGATGGTGTTGAGTCAAGTAGGGAGTTGACCTCATCGACTGATCTGTCAATATCAAAATCCAAACTAAACTGAGTTAAACATGTTTGTAAAGGATCATCACTAAGGTTTGAAACAAAAGTGTCATCAACTAATGCTTCAATTAAATCCACATCAATAATTCCATCATCTGTATTGTGAGGTTATTTGGCAATGTTGAAGATGTTCAGCTCCATAGTCATGTTGCCGAAGGACAACAACATATTTCCAGTCCTGCATTGAATGTGAGCATCCGCAGTTGCCAAGAAAGGTCGGCCTAGAATAATGGGGATGTGCTTCCTTGAATCCTATATTGGTTGAGTGTCAATTACAATGAAATCAACAGGAAAATAAAACTTGTCTGCCTGAATAAGCACGTCCTCCACAATAACACAATATATTTTTGTGGACCGATCTGCAAGTTGTAACACCACTGGAGTTGGGTGTAATTCTCCAAGCCAAGTTTCATGAAAACTAAATAAGGCAACAGATTTACACTAGCCCCTAAATCCAACAAAGCATTCTCAATTGTGTGGTTCCCTATGCTACATGAGATAGTGGGGGAGCCTGGATCTTTTCATTTTAAAGGAATTTTATGTTAGAGTATAGAACTAACGTTTTCTGTTAAAAAGACCTTCTTTTGAACATGCATGTTTCTCTTTTTAGTACACAGGTCTTTAAGAAACTTGACATAAGATGGAACTTGCTTTATAGCATCAAGTAAAGGGATGTTAACACTTACCTGTTTGAAGATTTCAAGAATCTCACCTGTAGATTTTCCCTTTTTTCCTTTAGCCAACCTCTGAGGAAATGGAGCTTTGGAACATAGTCTCATGGGTTGGTTTCTTCTTTCTCCTTCGGTAATGAGTCCTCAACACTTACAGGTACAATTTGATTTTCTTTTGTCACCGATATCTCCACTTTGTTGTCGACTTCTTTTCCTTTTTGCAAGGTCATGACGGCTTTGACCTCTCCATGCTGCTGTGGTGAACTGGTACTTACTTCATGCACTCCTTTAGGGTTAGGCACTGGTTGACTTGGAAATTTACCTTTCTCAACAGTAATTGCCAAGGTCTGTACTGAAGAAGCAAGTTGTCCCACCATCTTCTCGAGGCTCGAAACTAATTGGGCTTGTGAGTTGAAGCCTGCTCTCAATTCATTTCGTAGTCCATCAATGGTGTGGTTCTGTTGCTCAATCGCAGAGTGAGTAAGATTCTTGAAATTCTAGAATGCATCCTCCCATGGTCTAGGTTGAGAGTGGTTCTGGTTCTGATTGTATGGTCTGAATGGTGGCAGAGAGGCTTGAGGATTTTGAGGAATTGGTTGCATTGGTGGAGCATGAGCTACTGGTCCATTCTGTTGGAATCCTTGAGACCATGAAAAATTCGGGTGGTCTCTCCATCCAGGGTTATATGTGTTGGAGTATGGGTTGTAATTTGATGGCTTTCTCATTAAACCTATGGTATTGGCTTGATTTAGATATGAGTTAGGGTCATGTGGCTCTGTTGATTTAGCAGTCGTTAATAATGTTATTTGTCGAGAGAGACCTTCAATTATCTCTTTGACTTCTTTGATTCCTGAAGTTGACTCGCCAATGTGAACCTCATTTACTCCCTTAATCCTTCTAGTATTTCTGAGTGATCGACTCCGTTGTTGGGAATTATCTTCTTGTCGCTGGAAGAATTCCCAAATCTCTGATGCACTTTTCGACATTAGCTTTCCTCCACTTGTTGCCATTAGCCATTTTTGCACATTCGGCAATAATCCCTCCAAAAAGTATTGGCATTGGTGCTATTTCTCGTATCCATGATGTGGACACTTCAAGAGTAGCCCATTGAATCACTCCCATGTTTCGAAAAACTGCTCATCCTCACTTTGGGTAAACTCCGAGATTTCCCTGCGAATAGTATTGGTTTTATGCACTGGGAAATATTTATTTAAAAATTTCGTTACCATTTGTTCCCATGATGTAATGTTATTAGCAGGCAAAGTATTTAACCATGAACGAGCTCTATCCTTTAAAGAAAATGGGAATAATTTGAGTTTAACATCATCGTCTGAAAAATTCTCGCATTTAAAGGTTTGGCAAATAGCATGAAAATCATTCAGATGATTATATGGGTCCTCATTTTCTAAGCCATAGAATGTTGGGAGACAATTTAGCACACTAGGTTTTAGTTCAAAACTCCTAGCAGCTACATTTGGGTATCTTATGCATGATGTGCTCAAATTGGCTAAAGAACTGAAGTAGTCCTCAAATGGCCTCTCCTATGGTGCTTGTAAATCCATTTTACTTTTAACTTTTTTGTGTGTGTGAAGGATTAAGACTAGGTAATAATGACCTACAACCATGCATGCAAAATAAAATAAAAATAAAGATGGGAACAAAACAAATAGAAATAAAGAAGAGTGAGAAATTACGATACTAACCTTATGGCGCCATTACAACCTTACTATAAAAATAAAAAAAAATACCTGAAATAAATTAACAAAAAAATTAGTAAGATAAACAAAAATCACAAAGAAGAAATAAAAAAATAACTTGAAAATTAAATTACAGAATTTTAAAGAAGAGAAAAAGAAAAGAAATACTAACCTCTAAATGTAGGTTCACTTTTTTTTCTTTTCTTTTTTTAAAAATACAAGAAAACAATTAAATAGAAATATTCACAAAAATTAATTCTATGAATTAAAATTACTTACCTCCCCACCAACGGCGCCAAAAACTTGTTGTGCAAATTTTATTGAACTCGCAAGCACACGAATCTATTGTAGTATCGATCAATGGTGACGAGTGTCGATCCCACGAGGAGGTGGATTTTAATTATATATAGAATTAATTTTTGTATATGGGTGGTTGGATTTGTGGTGGAAATTATTTGGAATATGCTAAAACTTAAATTAAAATGGCGAGAATAAATTCTAAAATTGGAATTGAAATTGCGAGAATAAATTGAAGAGAATTCTATTAAAATGACGTACTTGGGTATCTGGATCCGTATCAACATGCATCATGGGCTAAATATTCCTTATTAATACCAATTAAATCATTAGGGGGAATCCACACCTCATGAACCACGCTCTAATAAATATGGTGCTAAGGGTTTATCGTGCCAAATAATAATAACCTTATACTAGGAAGCCGGTGAAACCAGAACGGTACTAGACAAGATTATTATTATTTGTCAACGAGAAGTCAAAACATCCACAAAAACTAGAGTGGAAGAGAAAATAAATTTACCAAATAAAGCCCATGACACATGTTAAGACTTCACCTTCAACCCAAGCTTGAAAGAAAATTAGTCACTAATAATTGAATTAGGGGCAAAATGGGAATGTATTAAAATACGTAGAAATTACAAGATAGAGAAGGAATTACAGAAAATGGAGTCCAAAAATGGATTCAGAGGTATCAAATTAGGGGGGAGGCCCCCTTTTTATAGATACATCGAGTAAATCATGGCCATCGGATTAAAAATAGTTTGGACGCTCAGGATTGTGCCACATCATCAGTCAACAGTACGCGTCAACAGTAAGCGTGAATAGTACGCAGTTTGACTATGCGGCTTGAACAGTGACACGGTTTAACCACGTGGTTTGAACAGTGACACGGTTTGCACAGTAATGCAGTTTGGTTGAAAATAATCCCATGTGTTGCATGTACCGTACGCGTATTTTTTTGTTCACTAATATGCTGCCACGTCACCATCAACAATACATAAGAATTTTAGTCCAACAGGATCATGACACCTCATCAGTCAAGCCACATCATCGGTCAATGCCACGTCATCGATTCGTCTATGTGAACAGTGTCGTGAACAGTAACGTAGATAGTACCGTACATGTGAACAGTGCCATTTTTTCTTTTATGCTCCTCCTAAGGTTTTCGATCGTCCTGAGTTCAAAAGTGATGTCCGTTTTGCTGTTTGATCTCTCGTTTATTGTGAAATGACTATGATGCCCCTAAAATACATAAAATACTTAATTAAAATAAAACACACATAATTAAATTACAAGAAGCTTAAATACATAAAAGTAAAGGTTGTTAGTAAGACTTGAAACGTAAAATGACGATTTTCTCCTTTATAAATATGCATTTTCTAATACTCAACAAATATGAGAAGATTTATGCCTGCTCCAATGATTGTATACTATATTGGAAGGATTACAAAGATTTAACTTCTTGCCGTACTTGTGGATTGTCTAAGTGGAAGGTAATGAAGAACTCAGAAAAGCTAAAATCGAGTGTGCTTGCAAAAGTGTTATGGTATTTTCTACCAATCCCTAGGTTTACAAGAATGTTCAGCATTGAGGAAACAACTAAAAACTTAGTGTGGCATGTAGAACAAAGAGAAGTTGATGGTTATCTACGTCAACCAGCCGATAATCCATCATGGAAGCTCATAGACTACACATGGCATGCTTTTGCATCTGAACCAAGAATCCTAAGGCTTGTTCCTTTTGCAGATGAGATTAATCCACATAGTTCCTTAAGTAGCAGGTATAGTTGTTGGCCAGTTATACTGGTGACTTATAATCTTCCACCGTGGCTATGCATGAAAACAAAGTTTATGATGTTAACCTTGTTGATATCGGGTCCTAAGTAACCTGGCAATGATATTGATGTGTACTTACCATCATTGATCGATGATCTAAGATTATTACCCGTATCGTGATATGGTAAAAGAATTTAATGGTTTTCCTAAATATAAAAAAGTAGTTGAACCATTAAGTGGAAAAGAAGTTCTAGCAAAAATGGATAGGTTGAATGTTACATGGTGATAGAAAAATGGCAAATGTCTGGTTTCACAAAGTTATTGGAAGAAAAAGTCTATATTCTTTGACCTTGAATATTGGAAGTATCTTTATGTTCGACATGTGCTTGATGTTATGCATGTTGAGAAGAATGTATGTGAGAGTATTGTCGGTACATTGCTTGGCATAAAAGGAAAAATAACAGATGGACTTGCAGCTCATATAGATCTTAAACCACTTAATATGCAAAGTGAATTGGACCCTATAACTGAAAACATGAGAACTAAGTTACCTGCAGCATCTTTCACATTAAGTAATAAAGAGAAAACTAGATTTTGTAAAACATTATCTGAGATAAAGGTCCCTAATGGTTACTCTTCAAACATAAGAAATCGTGTGTCAATGAAGTCTCATGACTATCATATTCTGATGCAACAGTTATTGCCCGTGGCTATAAAGGCATTGCTACCAGATCACGTCAAAAAGTTATAATAAGATTGTGTTTTTTTTTCAATGCATTGTGCAACAAGGTTGTAAATGTGGCCGCACTCGATCAATTACAAGCTGATGTAGTTGAAACGATATGTTTGCTTAAGATGTATTTTCTTCCAGCCTTTTTTTGATGTCATGGTTTATTTGATGGTACATCTCATTCGAAAAGTTAAACTTTGTGGGCCTGTTTATTTACGATGGATGTACCCATTCCAAAGAGACATAAAAAAGTTAAAAGGGTATGTTAGGAACCGTAATAGACCAAAGGGTTGTATAGCTGAAGCATACATTGCTGAAGAAGCTGTTGAGTTTTGCACAGAGTATTTATCTGGTATAGATGCAGTTGGAATTCCATCTAGAAAAAATGCTACATATGGCTATTCAGATATGGGCTATCCTCTTTTAGGAGGTAAAGTTGAGACTGTGTTTTTTCACCAATGGTAGCAAGCACATCTTTATGTTTTAGCAAACAAAAATGTTCAACCTTATATTGAGTAAGTGTTTTATCTTTTGTTTTTAATTACTATCATTTATTTTATTTAATTTTTCTAAAATGAAGTAACATGTCTAAACTATTGTATTAGTGAGCACTTTGAATATTTGAAGGAGTTGCACCCCATAAAGTATAAAAGAGAAAAATGGGAGCATGATGAGCATAGTAAAACATTTATTGGCTGGTTGCACCTTAAAGTAATTACTTGTTGGTTGATGAATTTATCTTTGCATTATGTTTTCTTTTTCTTTTTTGGTTAATTTTTACAGTATATGTTCTTTTATTGCACCAAGGTTGAACAACAATTGAATAGTTCAAGTCATGGCATTTCCAAATCACTGAGGTGGATAGCACATGGGCCTCATTTAGAAGTAATAAGGAATTCTGGATATGTTGTAAATGATCGTTGATTTTACACAAAGGAATTGGATGATGCACGAGTTGTTCAAAATAGTGCGGTCACCTTAATGGTCAAGGCATTACAAATCTCAAGTGCTAAAGATAATAATCCAGACTATTCAGATATGACTTTCTATGGCATTATTCAAGAGATATAGGATTTAGACTATCATCAGTTTAGAATTCCAATGTTTCGATGTCATTGGGTTAAAGCAGATAAGTTTGGGTTTACTCGAGTTGATCTTCAAATACCAGGGCATAAAAATGATCTATTCATTCTAGCATCTCAAGCAAAACAAGTGTTCTATGTTGAAGATCAACTTGATCCTAGATGGTCAATTGTTTTAGAGCCTTCTATAAATGTTGCTAATAATGATGTCAATGAAAATGGCTTATATGACCATTTTATAAACCATCAATCTTTTAGCAGCAGATTACCTCTCATTTGATAGAAAGGAAGAGCCTAATTTAGCTTATTTTAAAAATGAAAATTATCACTCATATACCCTATATTTGCTCTGTTATAAAAAATACTACAACACTTTGACGGTGTATCAATCGTCCACCCTTAGTTGACAAAATGTATCAACCGACTACCAAATCGTTAGTTGCCGTTTGAAAGTTAACGGAGTTACAGTGAATTGACGATTTTACCCGTGAAAATTATCATTTGTATACCTTTAAATTCTCTTTTTATCACTTGTATACCCTTAAATTATCACTTGTATCATGTGAAAAGACCAAATTACCCTTTTGACGTCATCATACTTAAACGGCAACTAACTGTTTGGCGGTCAGCTGATACATTTTGTCGACTTAGGGTGGACGATTGATACACCCTCAAAGTATTGTAGTATTTTTTATAATGGAGTAAACTAAGGGTATACAAATGATAATTTCCCTTTTAAAAATGATTGTGAGCATTAGTTATAAAGAAAACTTTATGATATTTTGTTCATATTATTTTTATGTGAAATCATTTTCTTGAAAATTTCTTCTATGGTTTACTAATTATTTTTAAGTCACTGGTTTAATGAGTTCTTGAAATATTCCTCAAGATGATGATGCATATACTTTAGAAATGAAGGAAATAAAGAAAAGAGGTCCAACCATGATGCCTAAAATTGTAAAAGGTACAAGCAATGGGAAGAAGTTTCAAGCTAACTTTAACTACAAAGGACAACCAATAGGCAAGATGCGACCAAAATTGAGTAGCATGGTTGGGGTTTGGTCTCGATCTTTGGTTCCGATTATGTATACACCTTGGAAAAAAGTACCCACAGAAGTTAAAAACAAGTTATGGTCATGTGTTACGGTATGTATGCTAACATTTAGAACTTTTTTCATAATTAATTTAGAAATTACTAATTTATTAATGAAATTTCTAATTTATTAATTATGATCATTTGCATAAAGGCAAAACTTGTTGTTGGTGAAGATAGAAAAAGTTTCATTGATGAAATTTAACAAGACTTGGAAGACATTTAAGTATAAGCTCACAACATATGTAAAAGAGCATATAGATGAACCTGAACTTCTAAGACATTCCCCAACCGGCCAAGAATGGGGTTCAATTTCTCAAGAAGATTGGAACCAATTTTTTGAGTTCAGGAAATTAGTAAAGTTTAAGGTTAAAAAATACTATTATGTGTCATATTTTCATATAACTACTTTATGGTATCATAACTTTTGTTATTAATGTATAATGTTTTTTGGTTCACTTGATAATACAGAATCTTATTGAATCTCAGACGGAACGGCACAACAAAGTCACTCTAAACCACGATCTTTCTAGAGGAGGATATGTTGGCTTAAAAGAACGAATTGTAATTTACTTTTTAAATCATTCTTACTTTCCTTTTTTCTTATTCCAACTTTGTTGCATTAGGTGAACTAACTAACAACATAATTTATCGTAGCAATGACCAACTAGTGTTTATGACCCCGTACCACGAGAAGACTTTTGGGTTAAAGCTCAAAAAACAAAGAATGATGAATTTAGATGTGGGGATGTTAAAGAAAATGCTGAGAAAATAGTAAGATTATAATTTTTTCATAGTATTTGACTCATAAGATTATGGTAAATATATGATAAGTTCCTGAATTTTTTGTCTTTGTAGACTGATTTAAAGAAACAAGTTGCTGATGGAGAAATTTCATTTCAACCGGGTGAGGATATTCTCACAATGGCTTTGGAGAAACCAGAACATCTAGGTCGAGTACAAGCTACTACTGATGGAATGACGATAACATCATATTTTGGAAGGGCAAAACGTAAACTCATAGCAATTGATATAGAGAATATTGTCGAAGAGAATGTTGATAAGATTGTCACGCAGAGGATGATAGATTTTAAAAAGAATTCATGAAGGAATTCAATGACTCTCAATTTCCACCAAATCGACTACAATATGACCGAGATAGTTGTTCAGATCTAGGTTAAAGGCAAGATCAGTGCAGGCTTGTCACAAAGGACCAATCAATGCCAATTGTAAGGTTATCAAAGTTACATCTTACTATTTATTATTTTTTTATGGTTTTTACTATTTTGCAGTAAACATCTTATTTTACAGTGAAATTCATGTTAACTTTACAGGAGATACAATAAAAAAATAATTTATTTAATTGTCATTTCTGTTGTTGTTTTGTCAAAAAAATAATGTCGTTTTTCTACGAAATATCGGTGGAAGATAGCTTTATGTTATTGTTATTTTTGTTGTTGTTTTGTAGTGAAAATCAAGCTACTTTTTGTAAAACAACAACAAAAATAGCTTTATATTACTGCTAGTCTTACTGTTGGTTTGTAGTAGTAAAAATAGCTTTATTTTATTGTTTTTCTTACTACCGTTTTGTAGTAAAAATCATGTTGTTTTGCTGTAAAACAATAGCAACAACAACTTTATTTTACTGCTTTTTTGTAGTAAAAGTCATGCTGCTTTTTTTTTTACAAAACAACAGTAAGTATAGCTTTATTTTAATGTTATTTTTGTTGTTATTTTATACTTTGAGTTATGTTGTTTTCTACAAAATAGTAGCAAAAAACAACACCATTTTATTGCTATTTTGGCTGTTGTTTTATACTAAACGTTATGTTATTTTTCGTGCAAAACAAAAGCAAAATCTTTACTTTTTTATGACAACATATAATTAACAATAGTTATATTAAAATAGCTTTATTTTACTACAGAGTTGCCTATTTTTTGCAACTGTTTATAAAAGATTAAGTTATTCAGTAATTTATTCGATGGTTTATTACAGGGGACTTCTTGTAAGTTGGCATTAGGCGATGACCAAAACATAGTGGCTCAAGGAACGATGTTTATGGATAATGAACCAAATGCAACCGTGTATGGCATACCATTTGCATCTACTGATGTACGTGTGTCTATTGATGTTGCATACCAAAAAATGCTATCTTACCTCGACCGGTTCATGATGAGCTTATACTTGTAAGCCATGCTATTGCATCTATTGTGGCTTGGCCTAAAAAATTTGTTATTACAAGTAACAACAAGGTAAATTATTTCATTACACCATATATTCAAATAGGTAGATTATTATTTTGTGTTTAATTAATTTTTTCCTTTTAATATTAGGTATCAAAGTTTGTTTCTCAAGACGTAGCAAGTTCAAGTATTCCTCCAATTGTGGAAAGTGTTTTTTCATTTGATAAGAATGCGATGCACCCATCCATATCCATTATAATCAATTTTGATCTAAATATGTTTGCTTCTACAACTAAAATGATGTTCCTTGCTAGGGATGATATTCTACAATTTTGTAGAATGGAACAAATATCAGTTAGTGTCATAAAAGTGTATATGAGGTGATGTCTTATATAAAATTTCTAATATTGCTATATATAGATGTAAGAGTGTATATTATTTATGTTTTATGTCTTGTACAGACTGCTATTTAAGAATAAAGAGATGTAATTTGGAAAAAAAAAAGTTCAAGTTTGTTGATCCAGAATTTTTTGCAAATGAGAGTGCCCATGACAGTGAGGAAAATGCCAAAAAGCTTGGAGATATAATGGAATCAGTCAATCCAACGTAACTTATCATTTTTCCATATAATGAATCGTAAGTTATACATTCAAAGTGAATAAGATTGCTATGATATTTGGAATCTTACAATGATAAGTATTTTGCAAGTAGAGCACATTGGATGTTGGTTGTTATTGATTCATATGAAGGCCAATGTTATTTTTTTGATTCAATTGGCCATGTTCTGCGTCAAAACTTGAAAGAGCTTACTAATAGGTATGTTAAAAAAATTTACTTTTTAGCCTTTTTTTTCTTTATATTATTTTCTAATATATGCTTTGTAATTTTGAAATTAAGTTCATTGAGAATGTTTAGCATGACAAATGGAAACATTAATCGGAAGCATTGCATATGGAAACCAATCAAAGTTAGGAACATTACTCTTAAATTCAACTTCATAATAGTTTGTATATGAGAATTATAATCTATTATTGCATGAATTTGTCCATTGTGTAATTTAAATCTATTACTTTCTCTTTTGTAGTGTCCTCGTCAACCCAAAAATGTTGAGCATTGCAGATATTATGTGATGAAATATACGGGGATATTATGGCTAATATTAATGTCTCTATTCTAGAAAAGGTATTGGCAATTTGTTATCAAATATTTATTTATTTTTCCCCACCAAATAATTCATATATTTTTCACTTTATAGTTTGTTAAGATACAAAGTTACACTCAAAGGGAGAATGACGAGGTGAGATGCGAGGGGGTTAGGTATACATGGCAACTTGCTACTACATATAAAAATTAATTGATTGATAATTCAAGGTTAGTCTCTAATAGTACTAGATACTACAACTTATCATGATTAAAATACAACTTGTAAAAAATGAGCTTGATATATTTATTTTTTCTTTCTTTGTAAGTAATGTCGTACGTCACTAGCAGCTATATAATCTTTTTGAAAATATTGCATATGAAGACTTGATGAGAATTTAGATGTGGTAGCTAGATTACATGTGGAAGAGCTAGTATTTTGTTGATGATGACGGATTGTCAAAGTTCTCTACAAAAGAGTATGAGAATTTTCTTAGTTAGTAGTCGATTTTGTTATATCGGAAGAGTATTTGTAAGAATTTCAATGTATAACATTTTGTTGAGGATGTATGAAGGATTATGAATCTAAGATTTTTGTAAAGCAATATTTTGTATATGATATAGTTTGTAAAAAAATAATTGTAAAAATATATTTGTTAAATAGAAAATTACAATTAAAGTAGGCTTGTAATTTTTTTTATTTAGATAACATCAAAGATGATGGTTCTATAAAAACTGTCATTATAAATTCATAAACAATCATAAAAATAGCAAAAGATGATTGTTTTATATAAAACTGTCATTAAAAATATTGATTTAATGACGAGTATTTAAAAAAACCATCGTAAAAAAATGAAAAACAATTTAATTATGGTTTTTTCCTATAAACCGTCATTAAAAAGTACATGTAATGATGGTTTTTTTTCCTAAAACCGTCATTAAATGTTATGTTTTTTAATGACAGTTTTGCAAACAAACAGTCGTTAAATCTCTAGTATAAATTACAAATAATGACTGTTTAGTAAAATAACCGTCATTATAAATACACATTTAATGATTTTTTTTTTGTCAAAAACTGTCATTAAATGTTATGTATCTATGGCATATAATGATGGTTTTAAAATAACTGTCATTATAAGTGGATATTTAATGACGATTTTTGAACCGTCATAAAAAGTATACCCCCTTTAATGTCACTGCCTAAGATGAATCGTCATCTTATGTCTTTTAAAACCGTCATTAAAGACCAATTTATAGTAGTGTTAATTACTATTTCTATAAAAGTCATAGCTAGTTTATAGGCATAAGAAGAGGATCTATGTTGTAATGCTTGTATATAAAGTGGTAGCCATTCCGCTAAATGAAAATGACAAAATCCAATTTTCACCAACTATTTTTTTATTAATCACTCTTTGAAAATTTTAACATTTAAATGTTATCCTTGTCATTTCTTTTCAAATTAATTTTTAATATATTTATATGTCAATCAATACTAAATTTTCAATAGCCTCAGGGCTAATTAAAAATATGATGAAGTACATAAGTGTGAAATTTTTCTAGCTTTAAGAATCAAGTAAAATAACCCGAAAGTTGTGATTTTCTATTATAGCTTTTGTGTCAGGAATGTAAATGAGTAAATAAAAAATTAAAAATCTAACTGGATTAGAAACCTGAAAAAAAAAATTGACTAGAGAGTTTTAAAAAATTAAAAAAAATAAGGCTCGGGATATGGAACTAATAAATAACAAGAAATTGTTTAATTATGTGGTATCAGAATATTGATTTGGAGAGCGACTTCCGAGAATTATAAGTTTGAATATGACGGATTCCAACTTCAAATTTTTAAACACGTATGATGGTCCAGACTCTAAACATATGCATCAATAATTTCACTTAAGAAATTATATAAAGCATGTTTTGTTTGTGGTCGATTAGACCAAATTATTGAAATGACTGCTGGAACAACCAGAATAGTTTTTAAAATAGGAAAAAAAAATCAACCGATTGTTCAGTTGGTCGGCAGCTCCATGCTCGTTGTTATTAAGGGTTTGACTCTCTTCTTGTCTGAGAGTATATTTATTTAGAGTGGAGCAATTGGCACCGCGCTTTATTGAACTTATAAAACCCCTATTTTCTACAATTACATTTAAGGACAAATGTATCAACTAAATTTTTCTCTCTAAAATTCAAACGCTGCCATACTCTGCATAAGTACAATTTTCAATTGGTTACGATTTCCTTGCATTCATCATCAATCCCATTCCAAAGATCAATGAATTGTTGCCCCTTAAATTCTCATCATGCGTGGTGTTTTTTATACTGAATTTTAATGATAGATTTAGTCCTGTTTGAGATTGTCAGTTTGCCTCTCTACATTTTCATGGTTAAGTGATTACGAATCGAATTGTATAAAAGACTTGTCAATATTGCGCACCACTTGCCCCCGGGCACTCCAATAATGCACAATGGCAAACTGAATTTCATGCATGATAATTGGCGCATCCATCGTATTGGTAACTCCTTTATCTATAAAGACTATAATGCAAATTGTTTGACGAATTACAAAAACTATAACATAGCATGAAATCCAGCTACCTATAAATTTATTCTTAATTAAATTAAATTAACAATTATTGAAAATAAATTATGATGTGTTGGTATACTTCAATTGTCCTTATGAAAACAAGTTAAATTTTAGGTAATAAAAGTTGATATACAATTTCAGAAATATCACTTTATTTTATTTAGTTTAATTATTGTGCTTGGCTCACTTTGAATTTTGATGTAGTTAATATGGATGATAGATGCAGTTGTTGCATGTGTGTTTGGTGGTGTTTTGTCGAATGTTGATGCAACACAGCAGACTTGTTAGGTTTTGTTTATTAGTTATTATGGATTTATAATTTGTAATAGATTTTAAAATTATGTGTGTTTGTAAATTGTTTGTGACTATTCCGTATTCCGTATTAGGACTTTTATTATTTTGTTTTGACTTGAGAACTTTGTATTTATTTATTTATATCTAGTGTTACTATAGTATAGTTACTAGTTAATACAGGTGAAAATTGTAAAATTCAGAAATTGTATTGCACTGAACCAAATCGAATTTATGAACCAAACCAAACCGAATAGGTTTTGTTCGGTTTTACTTCTTTCAAACCATTTTCGTATTTTTATTATAAAAATAGTTGGTTCGAATTCATTAAACAATTTTTAGTGTATCTATTTATTAGTATTTTTATTATACTATCTAATGTAATAAATTGAAAAAAAATCAAGTAATTAATCGTGTCTACCTTTAGGGGAAAAAAAATTGTTTCATAAGGCAAACAACTAAAGCGAATAATAATTTTGAGAACTTAAATTTTGTTTCTTAAGAAAATGTGTTCCGAAATATTTTGTGAAACACTTGTTAATCTAGTCACATTTATTTTTCTAAAATTATAACCAATGTAAACATTTAACACCCAAATATATACAAAATAAAATGATTCATTCTCCAGTGCAATTGTTTTCCCAAATATCTAATTGACAAATATCAAATTGAATAGAAACTAACGTACAACTAAAAATTGGAAAAGTTATCTGTTGAAATGCGATCATGATTAGGATTTTTGCAGTGTCTGAAATTTCATAAAAAAATTATTTAATAAAAAAGCAAAAGGTGGACAAAGTACCAATCAATTTTTTAATTTAGTTCTTGCTTCTTTAAAACTTGAACTCAAGTGATCAATCAAATAAAATTGCTTGAAAAACATTTGATTAAATATCCTTGGATTTGTCATCCTGATTATCAAATAGATAAATTTCGATATTGAATTCCAACTTCCCTACATTCAATACTAAAAATTATGGGCTAAATACTATCGCCATGGGATCACAAATCTTGATCAAGGTTTTGAAATTTCTGTCATCCTGGGCGGGGATGGTAAGTATCCAATAAGAAATCCTACTCAATATCCGTTAATTGAAATATTGAATTACTTGCGATGCAAATATGGTAAGAATCATATCTGATCGATTAATAAGAAACAAATTTTTGTACACATCCAAATCTCTTATAAGAAGTCAATTGGAAAAATCCTTTCTTTTATTTCTTTTTCTTTTTTAATCTTTCATAAAGTGGCCCACTGCAAAGTTTTGAATTACATGGACGTGGAACCGTAATATTTTAAACCCAACTACCTCTAGAATATGCAATTACAATGGGATGAAATTCACCTCGCATATTGAACTAGGTAGTCTATTAAACCATACCTAGAATGAGACAATAAATTTTTACATTGTCATTTTCTCTAACTATCCTCGTATTACTCGAAATTGTTTTTGACGTTCATACATTGACATGCGAAGATAATTACAATCCAGAAATGGCTAACAGTTATTTATCTTTTTTGTTTTGATTTGTTTTGTTTTATTCACACAACAATTTATTCAAAAGTCGCATAAGATGACGATTCTTACTTATAAGGCAAAAGCCATGGTACAATAAATAATAATTCACGACAATAATCATGCTGTAATATATTGACAAGATGAAAATTCGTACGTCGACATTGAAAGAAACGTGGCTTCTTACGAAAAGGCAATAATGCCAGATTTAAGAGATTTGATTATAGTTCGGAATATTTTGCCCATTTTTTAAAAAAGATTTAATTGATAATTATTGGATAAAAATATAATGATGCAATTATTGTTTTAATTGGAGAATCGAAATTAAACCTATATTTACTTACTAAAATAAGAAGAGAAACGGAAATCAATTGGATGGGCCCGCATCAAATTGAGAATATGATTTGGATGGAATCTAATTCTTAAAATGATTTGGCACGCGGATGGGCCCGCGTCAATTACAGGACCTCACGGTAAGTCCAATTATTCAACCTTTTTTTCCTACAAGTTTTCATTTACTTATTCTGAAATACTATCTAAGTAACCCAAGAGGGGGAGGGGTAAATTGGGTTATAAAAACTTATACAAAACAAACCACACAACAATTTAAATATGCCTTAATAAGAACAAAAACAATAAATTTAATCAAGCAAAATAATAAAAGAGTAAGGGAAGAGAGATCAAACACTTGATTTTTACGTGGTTCGACTAACCGTGCCTACGTCTACGCCTCCAAGCTCATCGGGCTTGAGGATTCCACTAAGCAAGCCTCCAAGACTTCAATCACTCTTACAATTGACTTCCAAGATGTCAGTAACCTTTACAACAAGAGGTTATCCCCAATCTCTTAACTCAAGTGTATCTCAACACTTTACAACCTCTCAATTTGATTTCCAAAAAGATTACACAATAAATCTCTCACACACAATATATTTGATTACAAATAAAATTCTAAAGTGTGAGTAAATGAGATGAATACAAGAATTTTAAAGCTCAATGAAAGTATACTCAATAATTTGCTCACTGATAATCGTTGGAATTGTTGTTGGTTGAATTTAATTGAGCTTATTTAGTTGGAGCTGAAAAATATCCGTTATTGACTTTCTGCTCCAAGTAGGATTACCGTTTTCAAAATATCGGATCGCCGTTAGTGTCTAGGACTAATTTTCAATTCTGTTCGATGTTGGTTAGCCGTTATCAAGATATCGGATCGCCGTTTGCTACAGTGACTGCTATAGTGAACTATTTTCAAAAATTACAGATTTAGCCTAAAATGTTATAAAATTATACTATGTCCCAAAACCATATTAAACATTTCAAATAAGCCATTTTCCATAATTTTAAGCAATACTTGTTGATTTCAAAGTTCTCAAATTTTTTCAATTTAAAAAATTAACATGAAAATAACCAATTTCATAAAATCATTTTTTCCATTGAATATAAAACATTTATAATATGAAAATAATAATTTGTTTTAATATATGAAAAATTATTTGAGCTTTTAAAAGATTAATCAATCTAAATAAAGTTTGTTATCATCAAAATCAGTATTAAAGAAATATTCATGTTAAAAATCTCCCCCTTTTTTATGATGACAAACTTTTCAAAACAAAATTTTGTGCAATTTTGCTTGCCCTACATATGTGCTCAAAAAATATATTTGTGCAATTTTTCTCCCCCTAAATATGTGCTCCCCTTAAGTATATGGCCAATCAATACGTATCATATATAATTTATCTCCCCCTTCATCATAAAAAAGAAATAAACTTGAAAAGAGTAAAGAGAGAAGTTTTGATATTATCCATGGCGTGCAAAACTTTCGGCAGAATCTCCCCTTAAAAAAGAACATATCTTCAAAAACAGAAGTAGTTAAAACACTCACATATAAATTCCCATTATCAACCAACCTCCATACCAACAAATGCATCATTGTCATAAGCAAAACTCAAATATATCATCAAAATCGACATAATCACAAACAAAGTTCAAATATCCAACAAAAGCATCACAAAATCATCATAAGCATGATAGAAAAAAATAGTATCATAAGAACTATAGTATATGAGTAATGTTTGCGTGAAATGAATAAATGTAGAAACTAAGATGGGGGCTGCAAAGAGGAACTGCCTGAATCATAACCAAGGTGACCAAGGATACGTCGTTGGCCAGCAAGTAGTTCCATCTGCTGGTCAAAAATATATTGCTAAAAAGTGTCAAATTTGGTTTAGAGTAGGGATGGCAATAGGGTAGGGTGGGGTGGGGTGGGGATGGAGGTGGGGAGGCCTACCCCATTCCCCAACCCATAAAAAATTTTAACCCCCATTCCCCAATAAATTTAGTGGGGTGGGGATGGGGAATCCCCATGTCCCATCCTCACCCCATTTCCCATTTACTTATTTAATTATTTTACAATAGGTATGAATACATAATTTTAATAAATTAAAAATTAGAAACTTAAATAAAATAAAATCATCACCATTTTATAAAGTATTTAAATTATTGAAAAAAAAACTTCAAAAGTTTGAAACAATATCTTGAAATGATATCAAAATTACAAAATGTTTGGATAAATAATAACTAAAAGAACAAAAATGTATAGCAAATGTTTCAAATCATTCTTTCTTCGGCTTCATCTTCTCTTTATTATATTCATATAGCCTATGGTTGTCACTTTAATCCTGCAATATCAAATAATAAAATTAATTACTATTAGTTCACTATAGCTTAAAAAACAATTTCCTCTCTTTTGGTTGTTGTTGTCCAATAAGCAACACTATTACGAATTCTTTCAACACTATTACTAATCACATCCAATCCTTCTTTCACTATCAAATTCAGGATATGGGCACAACAACGCATATGAAAAAACTCTCCACCCAATAGAAGTGAACTATCAGATAAATTCTCAGTAAGAATTTCAATCATAGCATCATTAGTTGTACAACTATCTACTGGTAAAGTAGAAAATTTGCGATCAATATTCCAATCCAATAAACTTTTTGGTTGAGAGAGGCATAGATCACTCAACATGTACTAGTAGTCAAAATTAGAAGAGGAACTTTATCTAGATTACTACATTTACCAAATAATATTATAAAATATAAAAGTTTTAATGGGGTGTATTAAACGGGGTGTACCCCATCACTATCTTAAGAATGGTGATTTTGATCCCTTATTATATCTCACAAGCCCCCCATTTTTCAGTTAATTCCACTAAAAATTTTAAACAAATCTTTATCTCTCAATATACCTTACCTAATCTCTAATTTACCTTTATTTTCATTTTTTTATACACCCATTGTATAAATTTTATAAAATCATTTCTTAAAAAAAAACTATTATAATCATTGTAATTTCTCAACCTTTTTTTTAAGGTTTTATCCTCCACTTAAGATTTGATAGTTCCACCAGGAATTGGAGCAAGAACCATGCCGAGTCGGTCCTGAATAACCTTGGTATCGTGCTAAGCCTATCAAACCAAAGTTGAATGAAGGAATTCAAGAATTTGGCCAAGAGGTTGGACGTGATAAAGATAGAGATCTTTTATTATGATAATTGATTTGGAACTAAAAAGGGGAGTCTTGATTTCCTTTTGTATGCAACCCAATCTTGTATTCAAGTTTATCAGTTCATGGACCAGAATGCATTGCTTTTGGAAAGTGTTTGCAATTGTAAAGTGATATTACTTGGACAGTAATTTGGCGTTGCAATGCAGTTACAGAACGAATGAAAATTTGGAATCGCAATGGAAAATGCTGCCAGGCATCTATCTGAGAATGAAAGCACTTGCTATCAGTCTCTATGGGATTGCAGTATAAAATTTTTCATTGTTCTTCAATATTTTGAATAGAATGCCTTACTTTGAATGGAATGGCTCAGTTTCAAAAGTTAGAAGAAATTAGAGTTTAAGAAATTAGATTCGCTTAATTAGTTATTAATAAAAAATTTTATGTCGGTGCACTTAAAAATTATTTATTATTTTAAGTTATTTCACTTGAGGATAAAATAGGTATTAACATAAAAGTCATTAGCGTGGGTTGGTAAGATATAATGAGGGATTTAAACATCACCACTCTACTCATATAGCAGCTCCAAAAACGATCTCATAGGTCGAAAAAGGTCTGACCCATTGAACGAAGACCTTTAAAATTTGATCCTAGCTTGACCCATACGACAGGCTGAACATGTTGGTCCTTTAGACAATCAAAACAAACTTGTGAGTAGGGGTGGGCAAATAACCCAATTTGATTCGACCAAAAAATTTGAGTTCAAATCGGATGTAGATGAATTTTTCAATCCAATTAGGTAGGAATTTATCCAAATCGATCCGAAATTACACACAATTAAAGAATATTATTTGAAATTTTTTATCCATTCCAAATATAATTCAGATTCGATTATAAGTCTGGATTGAGTTTGGATTAATGTTTTCCTAACTCAATTAACCCGAACTCGAACCCGATCCAAAACTGAATTTGCCGACCCCTACTTATTATCGTTTACACATTACATTTGTGACTATCATTTTTAAACTAAAATTTTCTCTTGATGTGAATAAGGAAAATAAAAAAAACATATTGAGTAAATTTCGTTTAAAAAAAGAGGCACCATAGATGGACCGTACATATGGTACAACTAGCTGAAATGGAAGTAGCCTTGTGAGTGGCCTATTTTGGATTCAGGATGAAATATTTAAAAGCAAGCAAGTAAATAAATCAGGAAAATGATATTCTGGGTAGTTTGATATATCACATGTTTTTGTGAATTCTTTAGTTGAGGCAATTGTTTTTGGTCTTAGCTGAATTGTTAAGTTCTTTATCACATAGAATTCCCTAATTTTCTTCTGCTAATCCAGTAATTGCAGTTTCATTCTAAGGTTCTTCATTTTCTATAGAGCATATATTGCTTCATTAACCCTCCTCTAAAATATGTTGCTAATATGTATTTGATTCATTCCAATCTTACAGATCATTGTTGGATGCCGAATCAGCATACAATGCTTACAATTGTGAGAGAAAAATGAACAACCAATTGCCTAGTTAGTTATGCTTGAAGCTAGGAACATTTGTTTAAGTGAATAATTGTACCTTTTTTTTTGGTTAATTTGGCATTTTCACATATAAAGACTGCAAAATTAACTAGGCATAAATATAAAAAATGGATTATAACTTACAATATAAGAATCAAAAGGAAACTATGGATAAATTTCACATCCTTGTGATTGGTATGTGAACACAGGTTCCTAAATAATGACCATTATTTAGTGACCATTTAAAATACAATAATGGCAGATTTAGTGGCCATTAAAAATTAAAATAATAAATTGTATTACATCAAAGAACATAAAATTTACTGGATCCTTATTGCTCTCCTGCGTAGGGACTACAATATCCACCTCAGAAGATAACGAATGTTTGTACAGTTGAATCCTGCAAATCCATAAAAAGATAAATTAAAATTAAATTAATTGTAGAATAATTAACTAAGTAGTTTAATTTTACCTTAATTTTCTTTTTATATTTCTTCCCAACCTTTTCTTTGTAATACCATGAAAAATAAATTGTATTAATCATATATAATTCAAACAAAATCTACATTTCAAATAACTTATTTCTAATAATTTTAAAATATAAACACAATAAATCAAAACTTTCCTCAACATACTAAATTTAATTACCTAGGTAGGACAAAAAGGTCCAAAATCGTCAAGCACACCGTCAAGTAAGGCTGGCCGGCGACGTGAACGGCGTGACAGCGATGTCGGCGATGGGCTGGTCGGCGATGGGCGTGGCGAGACAACAAGTTTCGTGGGTGAGTGACAGCCGGAGAGAAATAGCTCGCTAGTGGGTGAGTGAGAGAGGCAGATCGGTTGAGTGAGAGGGAGGGTGACTGAGAGAGACACAGCTGGTGAGTGAGAGGGAAGGTGAATGAGAGAGAGACAGAGCAAGCGAGTGAGAGGGACGGGTAAGAATTTTGGAATTTTCAAATTCTTTAGATTTAATTTTAATATTTTTCAATGGTAAAATCTATTTTTAATTTTCAAATTTAAAACTTCGAAACGGCAGAGGAAGCATGCGTTTCCGGCTTCGTTATGGCCTCGTGGTGGCTGAATATCATTGCCCAATAAATCATGATTCTTCGAGAGACCCAGCAACCACTTGTGAAAACACAATGGTTATTCCTAAAGCCAAGCAACTCTCACCACGAAAAAGTGTAAGTGGCCAACAACTCCTTCCTAACAACCCCTAGACTAAGTCCAGCACAAGTGGTTGGAACGTAAATAGATTATTGACAGCAAAACAAAATAACAACTTAATATAATGACACAATGTAACAATGTACATTTTTTTTCTGTCAATTATGCGTTAGTGTTTGATGCCCATCTTTCAAAAATAAATAAAAATTGATGCACGTGTACCGCAATGTCAGTACTAATCTAATTTTGTGAGGAAGTTGTGACGAGTAATGATTAAAATATAAAAGTGATGAAATTTAAATTGCCATATAAATGCATAAATGACATAATATTAATTATTAAATATAGCAAGTAAATTTTGATGCCATCATTTTAAAAAATTAACAAAAAAATAAACAAATTGATATTCATGTGCATGTCTAATGCTTTATTTATATAAGATTAAAATTCTTTTTTTATCTGAATTTTTATTTGAGCAAATACAATTATTGGTAGTTAACATATAGAAGCACAATTAAAAAGTATATCTTGACCATGCGCACGTACATGTCCAAAGAATTAAAGAAAAGGCTGTCTGTAAATTCTATTTGTTTGATAATAAAATGAATGGAAAACTTTATTGATTCAAAGAGAAAATTTGTAACCTGGATTCTTATAAGTCTTACTAATGAATTGAGAGTACATTGATAATTATAGCTGTGTGTGGAAACATCTACTGCAACAAACTCGTGTGCACATTTCCAGCTAACTATAACAACTTGATTCAACTCTTAAGTCTGGAGGGAAATAACAACTTGGCTGCTGACTCATTATTATACTGAAAACCCCAGCTGACTTCAACTGCTGACTCAGCATTTATTCTTAACAGAAAGATAATGATAAAAGTTGCTTCATAATTCATGGGCGGGCACGCACGCACGCTACTTGTAGAACTCCATAACCCATAAATTGTAAAAAAAGCATACAAATCTGATGCCACTGAATCCAGCTTCAGTAGCCAAGGTCGTGAATTCGTGCTTTGTTCGCTCCTTTCCTCCCGGATATTGAGTCATCACCAGCACATCAAGTAGGGAATTTATTTTTGAATGAGTGCTATTCTCAGGCAGTTCTGGAAGTACTGACTCCACAACAATTACCTTCCCTCCTTCGGGGATACTTTTGTGGCAATTCTTCAATAACTTCAAGCAATGTTCATCGCTCCAATCGTGCAGTATCCACTACAAAATTTGAAATATTATGAAATTTGTTCAGGGATCGAACACCTAATTCCTGCAAATTAAATTCAAATGAAACTTACCTTGATCAAGATGGCGTCGCCATTTGGAAGACTTTGAAACATGTCACCCCCTACATGTTTAACACCTGTACGACATACAATTTAGTTTCCTCTGTTAGGATCTAGCGGTATGGGCAGAGAATTCATAAGAGCACTGATATTCGGGAAAAAAAATTTAGATAAAATTCTGACAAAAACAATAATAAATCAACCCTGATTTTTTCACTAAATTGCAAATATGGTAAATCGAGTCTGTTTTGATTTTTTTTTTCAGTTTTTTCTTTTTGCAACATTTTGTGCTTTTGCCATTTTTTTTCCAAATGATAATGTATATTTCTTCATAACAATGCCATTCAAAAAAAAAAAAAAAAAGAGATTGGAATCAATTTTCTAATTAACTTCCTACTTTCTCCAGGATTTATATTGGGATGATTAATTAAAGAAGGCTACTTAAAAGCCACTTGACCAAGTCCCTAACATTATTACAAAGATAATTGATAGTTCATACCAGGATACTCAGGGGAATGCTGTATAACTTGAGGCAAGTCGAAATTGATGCCCTTAATGTGGGGATACTTGGAAGTAATTGCTTTAAGGGTATTGCCAAGGGAACCGCCAACATCAACCAATTGCTTTATGTGCTCGAAACCCTTGTAAGCCTCAAGGATCTTTTGAAGGACCAAAGTGGTATGGTTGGACATTGCTGTGCTGAAAACTTCATTGAACCTGGGGTCCAATCCTAGGTACTCGAAAGCGTTCGTTCCGTGGACTCGGTCAAATGGAACTCCTCCTTCAATAATAGTTTCTTTCAGTTGGGACCTACATGACCAGTTAATCAATCATCATTTTGAGTTTGGCTTAACTTTTTTAGATACAATGATTAGTGGTTGATAAAAACAAAAATAGTAATGTACCCTCATGCCCTGTACAATCATTTTGAGTTTGTATTTCAATAGAACAAAATACATTGTCTTTTTCATATATGTTACCCTCATGACCTCTATAATTAAAAGACAAAAATACCTCCGAAAGAAAACATATTTCCTCATATCCTCTGTAGCTGCACGTAATTAAAACACCACCAACAATAGTTTACCCGTTCTTGAATTGATATGACTAGAAGTATGTTTAATAATGATTTATAAGTTTGAGAGTGAACATTCTACATTTTATCGCTCACTTATATGAACACATTTGTTTTTCTTTTTCGATTACCTGAATTTAGAAATAAGTTGAGTATGAAGTCGATTATGATTTAAGACTTGGGAGAAATGCATGATTGGATCTGAAGTGGTAGAAAGAGAAATTGTATTATAACCCCATGTATTTTTACCTAACTGAAAAAAAGAAAAATTCAGAGGAATAAAATGATAGGGTGGACAAACCAGCTGTCGAGAAAGGCCTTGTCCTGAATTAAGGCCAATAGAGGGCCTAATGAGACACCATCTTGATTAGGCACAAAGTATTTGGAAACATCATTCAAACCGTATAGCCTGTGAGAACCATCGGCATCATCAAGTGAGCATTCAACAATGCCATAGCTAGCCAGAAGCCCGAGTATCCGGTCCAGCATCGTGGGTGCGTCTTTGTTCTTCGTGGCGGGCAACTGAGCGGCAATCTCTGAAGCTGAGAGCTTTGCTCCAGGACCAGCTTTGGCTATGATCTCGAAAAGTCCCAGATTAATTACTGCTTTCATGGTCATGTGGAGCACTGAACCCGTCGTCACTTCAAAGGCATATGCAAAGTTTTCGTCTCTCGCTTCATTAGCCATATTTTCTTGAATTTCCTTATCTGTTTTCCTCAGAAACAATGCATTTATAGTGGAGTGAAGAGTTACTGTGTGTCCAAGATTTTAGGTTGTCAAATCTGACCCGGAAGTTTTCGATAGTGCAAGTTAGACTAAATGACAAATTAAATTATGATTATAACTTTTTCAAAGATAAAAGTATGGAAGCTGGGAAACTCTAAAAAAATTATATTACTAGGGATAAAAACTTTTTTTAATTTGCATAAATTGAAATGACACATTGCATGATTCTAACATGTCTCATATTTTTTCTTTTATTTTGTCGACTTTAAAAAATCTGAAGTGCCAACCTCTTGGAAAATGTATTCAATAGTTTTTTATAGCAATGTATTCGAAGTAATTTAATAGATCAAACATTTCAAATGACATCCTATTATCAAATAAGAGGAATTCTAAAATATATCGGAGGTATTATGTCAGTTACACAATAAGTCAATAATATTATAGAATGTGTGCATTTATAACATGTTTTAAAAATGGATTATAATTCTTACTTAGTTTTTTTTTCTCACCTAGTCTTTTTTAGTATTCCGAATTTAGTGAAAAAAAGGCAGCTTAATTATAAATAAAGTGAAAATGCTGGCTTAATTGTTAACATTAAAATTTAAAATTCAATATTGACCACTTATTTCATTAAAAGAGACTGAGAGAGAGAATATTCTTGTCCAAAAGAAAAAATAAAATAAAGAAAAGCAAACGAATACTTACCTTTCATTGAAATTTTCAAATATCAATTTTTATGACTTTAGGCCACATTTACCATGTAAAATTGGATTGAGTTAATTATTAGGATAAGACTAAATTAGATTACTTGGATTAAGTCGGATTATATTATATTGTCTTATGTTTGGTGTAGTACTAGATTGAACTATGTTAAATTATATTTAAATTATATTAAATAACATTTAAGTTGATATTTGAATATGAACATCAATTATTCATGAAATTTTATAACAATAAGTAAACGAATTTAAAAAGTAATTAATTAGAAAATTAAGTAAATTGTAAATAAGTTATTATGTAGTCATAATATAATAAACAAATGAAAAAAATTTAATATTTAATTAATTTTTATCAAATATTTAAAAAAATTATATAAAATCAATTAATTATGGTATTTTTAATTTTCATGATTATTTTTAATAGGATATTAGTGATTATTAAATTTATACAATCAATAATGCAATAAGTTATTAAATGGTTAATTTATAAATTATTAAATATACAAGTAATGAAAATTTAATCTCAAGAGTTATTACAAGTAAAATTGTCAATTTAATTAGATCATGATAATAAATAAAAATCTTAAGTAAATCATAAAAAAAATTAATTGATAAATTAATATTAACATATAATTTTTCTTTAATTTTATCTCAACTAAACAAATATATAAATTATAATTATTAATCCGATAATTTTAAGAATAAATTCAAATTTAATCTCCTTTAATCCAATTCAAGTAAATTTATCAAATATAAAATAAGTATTTAATTTTAAAATTAGTTCAACTCAATACCTAATCTTGACATCCAAACATGGTCTCAATTGCCAAGGCAACTTACAAAGAGTTGTAACCGAAAGCATTTATGAAGCCTTTTTTTTTTCTTTTTAATTTTCAGGTTCATATATATATAATCTTTCTGCCAATGAAGCGCCTGCCAATCATAGAAGTTAATTTTTTTAATTTATTTTTCGTCGCCGGCCCCACCCCTGAATCATATCGCTTTGACTCCAGATGAATGAGGCTTTTAATTCACGTTTTTCTTTGAAAGATCGTGATTCCAGATGAACGAGGCTTTTAATTCACGTTTTTCTTTGAAAGATCGTGATTCCAGATGAATGAGGCTTCTTTTTCACGTTTTTCTTTGAAAAATCGTTGGTCCTTATCCATTGGTGATTTAATCTTATCCATTGAAACACTATTCGGGAAAACAATCAATCATCCGACATTTTGCATTTTTCCACTCGAATTCAAGCTTGCGATTAAAGTAACTGGCCATGCATCTTTTTTTTTTTTTTTTTAATGAACTTCAATAAAGAGGAAATTTATTTAGATTAAAGAACTTACACAGCAGATCAGAAGGGATGCAATGAGCCTTATCATAGTTACTGACGAGACACTGTAGAGCAAAAACTTCAAAATAAATTGAAGTTGAAATTAAGCTAGCCATGCAAACGTATGTATATATATATATATAATTTTTTCCTTTTCGTGCTAAATATTTTGTTTTCCCCTCTCAAACTGAGGAATCGCGGCCTTTTTTTGTTGTGCCTTTTTTTGTTTTTTTAAAGTAAACCTCAACAAGCAACAGAAATTTATTAAAATTATAATAATAATAATAACAACAACAACAACTAGGTTTGGCAATTTAGTCCGACCTTATTTTTGGCCCGATTGACCCGACCCTAATTTTTAGGGCTTAGGGCCGGGTTAGGGCCAAGATTTTAAGGCCGGAACAAATTTAGGGTCAGGGTCAGGCTTAATGCCGACCCGACCCTATTTAAAAAAAAAAACTAACACAAGTTAACACACGCACACAACACATCCTCACAACATTACACATTGCGTGTTTTTAATTTAATTGTATTGTATTTTTATTTGTATAAGACATGAGTTTTTTTTTTTAGGTTGAGTTGTTGAATTGAATTGTGTATGACTAAAATGGTTGTGGAATTAAATTGTGTGTTTTTAATTTAATTGCATTGTGTTTTTATTTATATAAGACATGAGTTTTTTATTTTTTATTTTTTATGTTGGGTTGTTAAATTGAATTGTGTATGGATAAAATGGTTGTGGAATTACATTGTGTATTTTTAATTTAATTGCATTGTGTGTTTTTAATTTAATTGCATTGAAAATATTTGATATATATTTGTGTATCATGGTTTTAAAAAAATAAATTATTTATTAGTTAAATGATAGATGCTTCATTTCTTTATTCGAATTCTTATATATGCAATGAGAAGTTGATTTTTCAACATTGAATTGTGGGTGGAAAATAATTTCGAGAGGATCGGGCCTAACCCGACCCGATGTTGGCCCGATTTGGGTCGGGCCCGACCCGACCTTAACTATAAATAGGTAGGGCTTTTTTAGGGTCGGGCTTTAATTATTTGTTGATTGGGTCGGGTCGAGTTTGGCCAAGCCCGAGCCCGACCCGATGTTTTGCCATCCCTAACAACAACGTGTTAAAATAAGCCCAACACCACCTGTCATTAAGCCCAAATTAATAAGTCAAATTCATAAGATGTTATGAGTAAATATGGTTTGTGAGGTTTAAATTATTAATTATAAGTGTGGTAAGTGAAATTATTAATGGTAGGTAAATATCAATGGTTATAAATTTTTTGTAATTTTTTATTTGAATGATTTAGATTTATTCTTATAGACTATAAATGCCCCTTTGTATCATTTGGTTATGCATCAAGTAAAGCGTGAGGAATAAGAGAGAAATAAGAAGTGTGAGCCGTGAGTTGCGTGTAATGTTTCTTACAAAATATCAATAAAGTCATTGAGTTTAATAAAATTCGTTTGGTGCCCAAATAGTTTCAAGTTTGAGCAAATTTGTCCTCCTTGGTCTTTCAACATGATGATGATGATGATGAATATATAACATATGGTAAAAATAAAGATTGCTACATTATATGCACTAGTTCTTACCTCCCCAAGACTCGAATTCGAGTGGTTACCCAAATAGAATGTCAAGTTCCCTTAGGCTGTTAAATTACGCTTATTATTTCTATATGTTTCAAAATGTATCACGTAAAACTTATTTGAATTTTAAGTTTTATTATAACAAAACTACCATTTTATCTAATTAAAGTAAATCCAACTATGAGAGACTAACAACCAAGAAGTTTTGGATGATTTTTTGAAAATACAAAGACTAAAACTAGCATAGACCCTAGGAATTAAAGAGAAAGTTATCTATCCTTATTTTACGCCCTTCCATCCCAAAATATTATAGCCACAAGAACCATTGCTTTTCATCCAAGGAAATCTTAAATATGCACATAAATATGAGGGTGAGAGCACTAAGTCAAAAAAAAAATTGAAGTTATTTTAAATCTCTTAAGCAATGACATGAACAAGGTAAATTTTACTTTTATTCATTTATGAGATCAAATGCCCAATTTCAGCAATTGTTTGAGGGGTAAATTTTGGATTGCCCTCTTCATACAATGATGATCTTTAAAATATGTCTCAAACAATTGTAATCCTCAACTTATTCTATTTTATTCCAAAAATAAGGAAAAAAAGGTGGATTGATGAAATTTTTTTTATCTTCTCAACAATTTTAAAAACAACGGTTGATTGGTAAAAGCTGAGTGAAATAATTTTTATATTCATTGATGATCAATTTTTCTTAATCAATAATTGAGATTAAATTGAAGATTGAAGAAACTATAAAGCAAAAAATTCAAAATAAATTGAAGTTGAAAGCTTAGCCGTGTAAACGCATGTACATATACGTATACGCACACACATACACAATTTTTTATTTTTGTGCTAATTAATAATTTGTTTTCCCTCGTAATTTGAGGAATCGCGCCCTTTCAAATTATTAATACTTTTGTGCGCAGTTTTTTTTTTTTTTAAAGTAAACCTCAACAAACAAGATAAATTTATTAACATAAAATGCATACATACATACACACACGCATATATAACAATAAGAAACTTGTGATTTAATCTTTGCCACAGAGTTTGTCGGTGCTTGTCCATTAAAACATTAGTCGGCAAAATAATCAATCACCCGACTTTTTGCATTTTCCACTCTTATTCAAGCTTGCGATGATCAGTATCAAGACGTGGCTTTAACCTCTAATTAATGATCACCATTAATGGCAAGAAACAGAATTGCCAAAAAGAAGAAAAGAAAAAAGAGGCAGTGAATCAAAACAAAGAACACTTGATTTCGATTTTCATGTTCAACAAGAAATTACATTTTAAGGTATACACCAACAGTAGAATTTATTAACCCCGAAAGGATCACACGCTATCTTCTTCATAATTTTAATCCTAGAGATTAAAGAGCAGCTAGCCTGGTCCGTTATTTAGAATAATAATACCGCTAGCTGGTTAGGGTACATTGATTACACAGACGTTGATCTTTCTGTAGAGGGAATTAACACAACAGGAAATGCCGGCTCATCATCACGAACCAGAACCAGACGTCGAACGCCATCCTCAAACGAACGGCCAACGTTGTTGCAGAGTTTGACACAAGACTCGCAAACGGATGGACAATGAACGATTTTGTATGTACCTGGAAAATTTCCAATTTTCTCAAGCTTAAACCAATTTAGCAAAGTTTCAGCTCCAGGGTGACCATCAAGTCCCCCGGTTGTGATAAACCATTTGCCTGATGCAGCGTCATAATTATCAACTTTCCACAACGGTTGTTCGTTACAATAGTCACGTCCAGATAGCAATACTGAGAATCTCAAGTTGAGATCAGTAGATTCTCGGACAATTGTAGAATTGTTATACGGTGACAGTGTTAATTTGATTCCATTTTGCGTATCAGAAGATAATTGGATAACGTCCAGGGGACAATATCCGTTTCTGCCACCGTGTAGGCTAACTCCACCACCGCCAGCTCCCCAAATGGCTGAGACTATGTAGTACTGAAGGGTGGATTCGACCTTGTTGCCGTTGACATCAAGGAGAGGTTCAAGAACTGATGAGGTGCCCAAGACCAACAAAGAGTTTGAGGCCAAGGCAGGGATAAGGAAAGAGAGTGTTGTTGCTAATGAAATCTTCATTTTGTTGTTTTCAAAGCTATATATCTGTTTGATGCGCGTTGCATTCGGTGAAGAAGAGTTAGAATTTATAGAGAGCTAGAGTAGCTTAGGTGCAAGGTCTTTCAAGTAGCTCCAAGCAAAGCTCATGCATGATTGAGTCTCTTTTTTCTTATTTTCTTTATTCAAATTGTCAATTTCTTAACATTTATCCCAAACTCATGCATGAAAACGATATTTTTATTTCGTTTATTTATTCAAATTAATTTTTGGTGTCGATCTTGCATTCATGTGTGATTCAGCCTTCTATCTGAAGACGAGCCATAAAACATATCAACCTATCATCTAAAAAAAAAAGACTATATGTATGAATATCTTTTAGTAATAGATGGTCAAGATGTTCTCCCCATGATTTGAGAAAAGCAATATTAAAAAAATAGTCTTTATCGATACTTAACTCGTGACACTTCGTCAAAAAGTATTAGTATTTACATAAATTTGGACCATCTGATGTTTTTATGTTGGTATAAATCCAAATGCTATTGATGTCAATGTGCAAGTGTACACAACAAGTAATATAATAATAAGTGTTTGAGATCATCTCCATAGGGATTGATATTATTAGACTTGCTACAGCAAACTCAACAGTGCCATTTTGCTTTGATTGAAAATAAACCAAATAATAAAACTACTAATCCAATTTAACTAAAATAAAATACAATAAATAGAAATTCAATCAAGTAAATTCTCACGTTACACACAAGGATAAAACTAATGGGAATGGAGTAGTTGAGTGATTAAACTCTCTCAATGGTTTTGACTATTTCTTCTAATTGTAGGTTCAGTTGCTGCAGTATTTGCTACAGCACTGGACATAATCCTTATGTATTCTCAGTTGTCGCTTGTTGGATGTCTTATATCCTTATGTAATCTAACAGTGACCAATTGTTATGCCAACATAAGATATAACATTACACGTTTAGGTTCTATTTACCCTACAAGGTGAATCTGTATATTTAATTCATCACTAATTTTAGATCAAGTATGACCCTTTTGGAATCATGTAAACTCAACTAAGGAAACTTAATCTAAAACCAAGTATTGCTTTAATATATTCCACTAAAATACACCCTTTTGCTGCTCTCTCTTAGTTAGTATCATTAAATGAGTGGTCAATTGAAATAATGAATTAAAATAAGTACTATCAAAATAAAATGTTATAGCAAACATGCAGCAATACATAAAATCAGTCAATGAACCATCAAGATTATTTATCACTCAACTATAAATAAATTTAGTTCATGGTTTGCGAAATAAAAATAAACAAAAGAGTTTCAACCATCAAATACATTCCCATGATTAAGTAATGAACAAGAAAACAAGAGAACAATAAAAATGACTAAAATAAAAATGACTAAATTCCTGATTGAATTCTGCAAGTTTTCCTCTATTGCAGCCCTTAATTTCACTTGTTGATTTCGTTCTCCACTTATCTCAAGTTGGTTTATGTCCTTGGTTGATGGCTCTCTCCCTTCCTTTTCATGCATGCTTCGTTTATAGTTGCAAATTAGGTCAGCTGGAAGTTTTGGGCGCGTATATTGCAGATTTGGAAACTTCAGATCGCGATTTTGTAAAGATTTCGCGTGAAATTTTCTCTATCAATGCTTTAAGATTGCTACAGCAATGGTTACAACATCTGCATTGTTTCAGCCTTTCATCAATCCTTTTTGTAGCCATGTTCTTTCTTTATCTTTGTACTCTTATTGCAACAGTATTCCTTCTTTGAAATTTGAGCTCCCACTTACCTACAATTATACACACAATTTTAAGCACACAAATTATTCTAAAATAATACAATTTATTGAAATTAAACTAAAATGGACACTTATGGAAAATTTAGCTAAAATGCAATAAGAAACCTATTATTTACTATCTAAGCAACTTTAATTTACGCTTAAAAGTGCCGTGATAACTCTCATTTCATAGAGTTATCAATTTAACATCCAAGTATCACAAAGTATTGATATGATGGTGTCTGTAAATTAGACATCAGAGATGATTGACACTAAGGCATTGGTAAAAAAAAATCGAAGTAATTCTTATATTATTCGAGATATAACTTGAACCCAAGGCGTATAAAAACCAAGATTTTAAGCTTTTTGCTTAAAAACCATTCTAATATTTTGATATTGACACTAACCATAAAAGAAAAAAAGCACGCACATGCATTCATACATGACAACTCATATCCCATACTCACAAGACCCAACAAAAAACAACCTTAAGTCTTTAATAATTAATATTACAACTTTGAAAGAAAAAGGAGGCACTACTGCTTTTGATCCAGTGCTCTAATACTAACTACTCTAGTGCTCTAACACCTCACATCTCATACCTCTTTGCTCTTGGAGCCATTTCACAAACTTATGCCATCACATCGTCTTTCTCATGTCGTCAATGAAACGACCCTCCCGAACCCCTAGAACAAGTCTATCTAAACTCGTCTAACCAAATTAATAATAAATCTAATATTTAAGGATTCTACCGAAAAAAATTTCAGAGTCCTCCCTATAAACGTAACATTCCCAACTTGCAAATTTATAAAATGAACAATCCCAAAAATAGTTCAATATTCAACCAGCCTCCGCAACCAACTTCCTCAATAAAAAACGCCAAATTTCATCCAAACATTCTAACATCAAAATATAATAGGTTATCCTTAATCATAAATTACAACAAAATTATACAATCTGAAATATCCTAATAAGAACATCTATAACTCCTAACACCATCACATGACCATAACATCAATATAACTATTATTGCTGGGTCGACTGCTATATCTACAAATCTCCTGTGGAGGTAGGGGAATATAAGAAAAATGAGGTGAGTATAAAACTCAGTGAACTTAGTGAGTGGATAGTAATTTTTGAAAACAAATTACTTCAAAATAAGTATATCATTTCAGTAAGTAATTTTACCAAATTTACCACAAGAAACTTAAATAATTTATTTAAGTATAAGTCATACACTAACATAAACATAATATATAATACCGCATGAAAATCAAGAAAATCATATCATACTACAGTCTCAAATACTGAATCTTAAAACCTATCACTAAACAAGTACCTAGGGGAATAATCTCGTCATACCCGAACCTCGATGGACGGTCCATCGGGAAACCTCATGCTGCAGAGCTACAATTGATAGACATGGAAATGTCATCTCATATCTCATCATATTTGTGCATACATAAACTAGTCCCCAAAAGACAAAGGCATCTGAGTACACGGCCCAAAGCATTTGTGTGTACTCAAACAGGCCCCAAAGGTCTATATCTCATCTATATCATTTGTATCACTATATCTGAAGGGGAAGGGTACTATCTAATGATTTTAAAAATAATTCTTTATACTCATATTCATATACCTTTTAATCATATTTTTCTTTTCATTAACACATGTGAATCTATTTCTCTTGTCTTTAAAATACTATCATACGTTATTCAAAAATCGATATGGAAAGCCATTAACCAAACACTTTTTAATAACATATCAACATGTAAATAAAATTCATTTCGAGAAAATCATTGAATTCAAGTATTTAAAATACTTACTTCGCAAATATGCTTTACTATCATAATAAAATATGAAATAGGTTTTGTATATTCCACTCATAGTGGTGACGCTCAAACTCAGCTATCATCCATGACTGTCAGTTGATTCTCGTTTGCGGATCTTTCTAATTTGAGAAACGACATAATTACTATACGTAAATGTGAAATGAAAGCAACGCTATGCAATTAAACTTTAAACGATCATTTATTACTCTCATACAACCCCCGATTATATGAAATTATTAAAATACCTCTATCTCTTAAAATTAACAAATTATCCCTTAAATGACAAATTACTAAACTATCCTCAACCTAAAATTACCAAATTATCCACCAAGGTTTGAATTTACTTATTTCCCTTGAAGTATGAAATTTTTTAATTGCCCTTGCAGACTTAAATTATTGAATTACCCATATAATTACAATTTACCTAACTGGCCTTAGTATGAAATTACTAAATTATCAACAACTTAAGAAATTACAAAAAACATCTCTGAGGTTGTAAAATTATCGAAATGCCCCTGTTGATCAACGGTGATCGAGACACTTAGGTTAGACACTTCTAGCTGAGTTGAGTTCAATGGTGCCAATAGTGACCTCCCATGCACAGCGATCGCGGTGAATCAAGCTCCCAAAGCCGTGATTCCTCTAAAGGTTGATCGGTAGCAATCAGGTCGTTTCAAGTGATGGGACTTGACAGAAAATGATGAGGGTGAACTGAGGAACAAAACCCAACCGGTGGTACATCCAAAATGCAACAAAAATCGCGGCAAAGCAAGGTAGAAAAGTCATAGGCTACGAAACTTGATTGCCAGCGCTCTGGTCATTTTCTGACAGTGATGACAGTAGGGAAGTGATGGCCGACTTCCAAGCTTCTGATCGATACCTTGCTCAACGGGTGAGGTGGCGGAAATCGTGAAATGCAATCGGGTCGGGTTGTTGATTGGATCCGAGTTCGAGTAACCTGATTCAGCTCTCTCTCTCTCTCTCTCCCCCCTTCTCAATTTATAGAATCGGCCTCTCTCTTTTTTCCTTTATAGCTTAATGCAAATTTAGCTAATACCGGACCCATATTAAAAATAAAATCCAACTACACTACTATTGGATTGCTTTCTAATTGTCTTGATTTAATGTCGTGAAAAATTTAAATTATTCAAAACATGATTAATTTATTAAAACTGTCAAATTCTACAATGCAGTCAAATTTGAGTTATATTAAAAATTCTATCAATTAAAATATATAATAAATCCAAAAAACTTAATAATTTTATATCGAAGGGAAAATAATAATACACTTAATTAGAAAATTAAAGTGCATATGATACAATTAAGCCTCTCTCACAAACTCACGCTATCAAGCCTCTCTCACTCTATCAAGAGTCACCGACACGACACCACTCCACTACTAGCCATCCAGCCAAACTCAAATGGGCAACCTATCATTTTGAGGATTTGAGTTTGAATGATGTGTCATCTTTAAAGTTGTAGAGCACAAACCGATGTTGGTGGCTTTGTCATCCAAAGTGCTTAAGTAAATCATGTGTATACTGCATGATTCTCTATTAAAATAAACTGCCTCAAAGGGCATAATTAAATGTCCTTTAGAAGATTCTTTAGTAAGCACGTGAAGCATGCGTGTTAAAGTTATTAAAGCTGTTGGTTTTAGAGGGAAAATGCCAGTTAATGTAACAAGCCTAGAATCAATTTATATAAGCTGATTCTTGAGTGTTCTGGGAGAGCTAATCAAGTAGGGATCAAAATTTGTAAAGAAGAGAGAGGTTGATCTTGTTTTCTTGTGTGTACACTTGATGGTCTTCCTCAAGGGGAAGTAGGCATTGTGCTTAAGTGTTGAAACACTATAACCTCTGTTTTCTTGGGTTGTTCGTTCTTTTTTTGTTCTTATTCTTTCAAGGATTGGATATGTTCCTGCTTGTATGTCCATTGATTGATCTTGGATTAGAGATAGGTCTTGGTTTAGTGGAAAGAAACTTGATAGAAGGGAATCCTTTCTCTACCAGATCCTTATATGGCTTGAAACAAGCTTCCAAGCAATGGTTTATAAAGCTATTTTCAACCCTCAAAGCTACTGGTTTTCACCAATCAAAAGCAGATTACTCATTGTTTGTCCAATCCTATATTTGTAGTTTCACGACAATTCTTGTATATGTCGATGGTGTGATATTGGCAGGCAACAATCTACAATATATTGAAGATGTAAAATAGTTTTTGTCCAGGCAATTCAAGCTTAAAAATCTTGGATAACTCAAATACTTCTTAGGTATCGAAGTGGCAAGATCTTCGAAAAGGATTTGTCTTCCTCAAATAAAATATGCATTGGAGATATTAGAAGGAGCTAAACCACCCAAGTTCCTAATGGAACAAAACTTAGTTCTTGTACAATCTGATGGAGGCCATTTGAATAATTCTTCATCATATAGGTGTTTTGTGGGAAGTGTTGAATGTTAGAAAATGTATATTTATAAAGGAGAAAATTGTCATTTTACACTTCAAGTTTTACTAACACCCTTACTTTTATGTATTTAAATTTCTTGTCATTTAATTATGTGTGTTGTATTATAATTAAGGATTTTATGTATTTTAGGGGCATCATTATAATTAAGTATTTTATGTATTTTAGGGGCATCATAGTCATTTCACAATGAACGAGAGATCAGACGGCAAAACGGACATCACTTGTGAACTCAGGACGGTCGAAAACCTTAGGAGGAGTATAAAATGAAAAATGGCACTGTTCAAATGTACGGTACTGTCTACGTTATTGTTCACGACACTGTTCACATAGACGGATCGATGATGTGGCATTGACTGATGAGGTGTCATGATCCTGTTGGACTAAAATTCTTATGCACTGTTGATCGATAACGTGGCAACATATTAGTGGACCAAAAATCTCGCGTACGGTACATGCATTACACAGGATTATTTTCAACCAAACCGCGTCACTGTTCAACCCGGGTCAAATGTGTTACTGTTCACCCGCATGGTCAAACCGCGTACTGTTGACTGATGACGTGGGGCAATCCTGAGCGTACAAACTGTTTTTAATGCGATGGCCATGATTTACTCAATGTATCTATAAAAGGGCCTCCCCCCTAATTTGATAGCTTTGAATCCATTTTTTGACTCTATTTTTTGTAATTCCTTCTCTATTTTTTATTTTCTACGTATTTTAATAAATTTCCATTTTGCCCCTAGTTCAATTATGAGTAGCTAATTTTCTTTCAAGCTTGGGTTGAAAGTGAAGTCTCAACATGTGTCATGGGCTTTATTTGGTAAATTTATTTTATCTTCCCCTCTAGTTTTTGTGGATTTTTTGACTTCTCATCGACAAATAATAATAATCTTATCTAGATACCGCCTTGGTTTCACCTGCTCTCTAGTACAAGGTTATTATTATTTGGCACGATAAGTCCTTAGCACCATATTGATTAGAGTGTGGTTCATGAGGTGTGGATTCCCCCCTCATGATTTAATTGGTATTAATAAGGAATATTTAGTCCATGGTGCATGTTGATACGGATCTAGATACCCAAGTACGTCATTTTAATAGATTTCTATTCAATTTATTCTCGCCATTTAAATTCCAATTTTATGATAATCCAAATCATTTTCACCACAAATCCAACCACCCTCATACAAAATTAATTTTATATATAATTAAAATCCACCTCCTCGTGGGATCGACACTCGTCACCATTGATCTATTCTATAATA
The DNA here is from genome assembly GCA_029618585.1 of Citrus australasica. Classification (NCBI taxonomy): domain Eukaryota; kingdom Viridiplantae; phylum Streptophyta; class Magnoliopsida; order Sapindales; family Rutaceae; genus Citrus; species Citrus australasica. The sequence goes on along the minus strand of JARCIV010000037.1, from coordinate 818 downwards.
GATTCGTGCACTTGCGAGTTCAATAAAATTTGTTCAATAGGGAGATCGATATTCCTAACCATTACTAGACCAGATTTGGTGTATGCCGTCAATTTTTTAAGTCAACTTATAGACAAATCACGTATATCACACTTTGAGGTAGCATATAGAGTTTTCAAAAATTTAAAGCACACACCAAGACACTGTATCCTCTTATCCTCCACAAGAACACTCCAATTGAAGGCATTTGCTGATGTTGATTGGGCTTGCTGTAAAGACACAAAAAGGTCAACAATAGGTCATTGTATATTTCTCGGACAATCACCAATTTCTTAGAAAACAAAGAAGCAAACAATAGGGGCTCAGTCAAATGCTGTGGCAGAGTATCGTTTTATGGCTGTTACATGTTGGGAAGTTACTTGGTTGAAGAATATCTTGATAGACTTGGAAATCAAACATACTTGACCGAGCATGTTGTTTTGTGACAACCAAGTTACTCTACAAATTGCCTCAAACCAGTCTTTCATGAACAGACAAAGCATATTGAAATTGACTGTCACTTGGTTCGTGAAAAGATTCAAGAGGGTTTGGTCAAGGTAGCACACATATGAAACACTAACCAAATTACAGACTTATTCACAAAGCATTGAGTTCGTCTCATTTTGAAGTACTATTTGACAAGTTGGTTGTTATTAACATACACTTTAACTTGAGGGGGAGTGTTAAAGACAATCATGTATACTAAGATAGGAAAGTAATTTTGTATAGCTATTTACACTATTACAAAAATTCAAAATAATGACCAATAAGTTATGACGGTTTCTTTTAAAAACCGTCAT